>JAFVLL020005940.1:0-38037 GCA_021397915.2 Tor tambroides | reverse complement strand
AGATCAAAAGGATAAACAATGCAGATTTATTTTCACAGCCGCCTTTGCTCATATTTACCAAGGGTGCCAATATTAGTGGAGGGCACTGTATATGTATATATATAAGCATTTTAATTTATTCTTTTTTATTACATTTTTATTAAATTACATTTTTATTAATTTGGTATTGGAAGCACAGCAATACTCAAAAAGTGAGCTCAGTAATGCTGTGCCATGATCCGGAACGGCCATTTCAAGCAACACATTCCAAAAATACATGAGCTGAAACAGTTCTGGACAGAGAAATGGGCCAAAATAACTCCACGTCACTGCTGTAGGTCTGATGCAGCTACAGAAAGCATCTGGTTGAAGGTATTGGCAACTCAGAAGGTTCGGTGGAAAGTATTACATTTTTGACTTTTGACATCTAAATTAACTTTATACGCAGAAATTACAAAAAAAAAAAAAAAAAAAAAAAAGCAGGATTAATTTAACATTCTGGGCTCTTAATTAAGTTCCACTGTGTGCTGACCATCTTTCCCCGTATCAGATCATCGTCCCACAAGAGAACCGTCCAACACAATGAGCCTTTCATTACCCAGCACTGATAACTATCACATTTCTGACTACACAAGAGCCGAAAAGGCCAACAATGTGACTGACAGACAAGCAGTTACACACTAATGGAGAAAATAAAGAAGTGTGCAACATATTGCTTCATGACACGGCACAAAAGCATCAAACCCAACGGATGAAACTCAAAACCAGTTCGTTCACCTGCTATGCACTTTACACATCAGTTACCACCTGCTGAAAGTGCACATTTCAGACTCGCCCATCTCTCGACACGCGCACACGTCCTCTGGGAACACACACACACACATACACACACAGGCTGAAAACAATGGATGTTCAAAGTGGATCCAAAATGAAGAACCAAAAAAACAAATTGTGAGCTTGTGCTACAAGTGTATGTTTCTGACATTTTTGGAGACAAATTGACAAAAATGAAACAAAAAATGGTCCATTAATTGACTACTCTTTTTATTCATTTCTAAACATCCTAATCGTTAATTCTTTTTTTTTTTTGCAGGTTAAGTTATGCTTAATACAAAACAGGAAGTCCCATCGTGACCGTCTTGCATGATTGATGAGATGAACTATTGCATTCAGCTAGTCGTGGTTAGTATTACGCGTTCGGCCTGTTCCCTAAAGAGGGAAGCCACATCCGCCCGAAATGTATAAACGCAACTGCAGGGACACTCCACACCCAACCACGACTCTCTGGAGACCTCAGGATCTGCAAAACAGGTGACAAACATCCAGAACTGGGAAATTATGACCAAATGTGTGAGCTTGTGTTCATTAGCAACCCAGTGAAGCCAAAGCAATGTATCATCCAGGAATATTTTTATCAGACCAAATAATCTGAAAAGGTTTTGCAACAATACCAAATCACGCTTATCCAGATAACAATTTCCAGATGATAAGGGAATGGGAAAACAAATTCTGAATATTTAAAATGATCACTTTTATGAAGGGATGGATGATATATCTGTACTATATCGGTTAAATCCGAAAGTGTTTTTTAAATTTATTGTATCAGTTGATATAGATTGATTTGTGTTGCACTTTTTTAGTTTATAATAGATTTTAGTTTCAAATATTTAATCAGTCAAAAATCATAACTTTTATTATTGTCCATTTATCGCTCATTATCGGCCAGAATTTCAATATTGGCGCGACCCGTAAGTGGGTTAAAGTAGATAAAAAGAAAACCATACTAGATTTTTGGTTACACGTTATCTGAAGAAAGTGGCAAAATTCATACAAAACTCGCAATTTAGAAGTTCATTTTTGCACAAAAATCATAAGTTTACATCACTAAAAAAAGTAGGAGGATATTGTTCACAACAAGTCACACAATTTGAAGAATCGTTCACCTATTTCAAAGAAATGGGACAAATTCAATTGAACACTTAAAGAGTCAAAAATCGTAACTTTTTGTATTGTCCATTTATCGTTCATAACATGAAAACAATTATTGGCCAGAATTTTAATATTGGTTTAACCCTCAAGTGGGTTAAAAGAGATAGAAAGATAGAAAACCAGATTTGTGGTTACACGTTATCTGAAGAATATGGCAAAACTCATATAAAACTTGTAACCTTGAAGTTACATTGATCGTTTTTATGTAAAAATCGTAAGTTCGACCACTAAGTAGCTGGACATTGTTCACAAAAAGTCACACAAATTCAGTAATCATTCACGTATATAGAAAAACGGGACAAATACAATTATCCAAGCCTTTAAAGGAACACTCCACTTTTTTTGAAAATAGGCTCATTTTACAACTCCCTTAGAGTTAAACAGTTGAGTTTTACCGGTTTTTTAATCCATTCAGAAGATCTCCGGGTCTGGCGGTAGCACTTTTAGCTTAGCTTAGCATAGATCATTGAATCGGATTTGACCATTAGCATCGCGCTCAAAAATGACCAAAGAGTTTCGATAATTTTCCTATTTAAAGCTTGCCTCTTCTGTAGTTACATCGTGTACTAAGACCGACGGAAAATGAAAAGCTGCGATTTTCTAGGCCGATATGGCTAGGAACTATACTCTCATTCCGGCGTAATAATCAAGGAACTTTGCTGCCGTACCATGGCTGCAGCAGGCGCAATTATATTACGCAGAGCCTGAAAGTAGTGCCCAGCTAGGTAACTAGTTATGATATAGCTGGGGACTACTTTCAGGCGCTGCACAATATCATTGCGCCTGCTGCACCCATGGTACGGCAGCAAAGTTCCTTGATTATTATGCCGGAATGAGAGTATGATCATTTTAATGTAAAAATCATAAGTTTGCGTCACTAAAAAAAGTAGTACGACAATGTTCATGACGAGTTTATCGCTCATAACATGAAAATAACTTCATTCACGTCTATCAAACAAACGGTGCAGGATGAATTCAATTTAACTATTTTTTCTAGCTGATGAACAATAAAAACACTGACAGCCAATCAGAATCCACCTGATGTTAAAGAGCTGGAGCACTTAAAGCGGCAGATGTCATAACTGCAGCGTGTTTATACTAAACAGAACTTGAGTTGGTGTGGATGCTAATATAGTAAACATTCTTAACTATAATTTTAACCCAACGTGTCTCTTTTAGCTAGCAAGGATGAACACTGTCTTTGTGCAATTGTTCTTGGCCTGCGAGTGTTTAGCTTATTAATTACACGTTTGCCTTGCGTCGACCAGCGGCATCTACGAGCACAATGAAGAAAGCCATTCTGTTTGCTAACAGTGGGTATCTCTGTCTGTGTCTCTCGCTCTCCCTCTCTCTCCGAGGATTCTAGGCTCTAGTCAAGAGCCTGAAGCGTAGAGCGTGCCAGCGGCGTCATTTCAGCACCGTCCAGAGAGACGGTAACAGACACCGCTGGCGCAAACAAACACACACACACATAGACACACAAGCCACGGGCCGCACGAACACCTGGGCTCTCTTCGCTGCTGGCACGCAGAGCCGATAACCTCTGAGAAAGAGAGAGAGAGCTGAGGTGAAACGTGCCATGTTTGGATAGATAACATCGGCGGGCGACGGTTCAGCGGTTTTAATCGGGTGGATCCGCAGACGCAGACACGAGATAATGTCAGTCCAGGTCTGATGTTATCCTAAGAGTGAAGACAATAGGAATAATTTACCAAAGGACCAAACATTAGCATACTACGCATGTTAGGTGTGTCATTTTTGAGCTAGCACTAGCATCATTAAACAGTTTTTCTGATTTTTTCCAAACAAATCTTTCAAACATTCCCACCAAACTCAGACTAAGGAATTTGGTTAAGACAGTGTTGCTAGGTTGTTTTTTTGGGCAACAGCGTTTATATCTCAAGTGTTTATGATGCTTATGATGTGATGATTTAAAAAAAAAAAAAACTATGTTTTCTTCAGTCGTCATCCAAGTATATTAAATGTTAACGACATGTTTGGAAAAATACTCAACAGACCTCTTAAAACGTAACTAGCCGATATTTTACTTACATGGATCTTCGAATGCTGAAACATCCAATATTTTCTGTTCTTCTTTATGTTGGAAAGAAGTTGTCGTTTCTGGTGGCTATGCTTTAACGTTATTTTATCATTATTAAAAATGATGGCGATGAACTTGGAAAAATATTTTATGGTCAGATTGAAAAAACAACAAGTTCCATGAACTCAACAACAAACAAAGTGTAGCTAGTTTATGTTGATCTTTCTGCACTGAAAATAACATTTTCTACCATACGTTTGTTTTAAATGGACGAATTTATTGATGCAAATGTGAGATGCTAATTCAACTCTGATGAAATCTAATTGAGAAAACAGCGAGAATCCTAAACAAGAAAAAGGACAGCGCTCACATTTTAAAAACAATGTCGAAGACAATATAAACAAAGCAAATAGTTAGCTGAATATCCAGAAAAACAACAAGGTCCTTTAAATGTAGGTAGCTAATATTTTTACGTTAAAAATTACAATATTTTGTATCCCTCTTTGTGCTAGCTACAAGATTCAGTTTGTTGTTACTAACATCAATATGTGTTTACGAAAAACAGCTAAGCTAACCGGCTACTGGAACTTTGAGGTCATTTGCTTCCAAAACAAACTCAACAAATAGACTCGGACTCTCAGATCTTCTAATAAACATCTTTGGGCCAATCAGAAGACGAATTCAATTGTATATTGGTTGTCAACTGAGAGAAACAACTTTCAAACTGCAACAAAGAGACGTATTCTGACACTGCTGGGAAACAAAACAAGTTTGAGGTTAACAGCAGGTGACCTACGAACAAAAATCCCTTCCATTTCTTCGAAATATTTGTTTCTTCAAACATGAAATGCACCCATTGAGAGCAACTCAGTAAGAACGGGCAGAAGGAGAATGTTCTCTGATGTGGGTGCAAGAGTTCACACATACACTCGCCAGTTTACAGTTCCAAGTTGAAGACCACAATGAGTCTTTGTGAGGCCCTCTCAGACGCTATTACTTAGATTTGTCATCATGTTGATGGACTATAAAGAGTCGTTTGATAGCTCTGAGAAGCAGGACCTTTCTTTGTTTTCTTCGCTAGCTGCCAGGCCCACTCGGTCATTCGTCAGGGAATAATAGCGCTTTGGAGAGCTTGGGACTGCGTGTAAAGATTCGAGCTGCTGTCATCCTGAACTATGACTTACATTTGAAAATATTGGTTTGAGTTCTCAAAGACATCTGCAGCATGTTGACCGTGTCTGTTAAGCAAACCGAGACCTAAAACAACATTTCAACATTTTGTTAACACACAGCAAAACTCTATTTTCTAGATGGTTTTAGCACATTGTTAAGTGGTTGCTAAAGGTTTTCCAGGTGGGTTTAATGTGTTAAGTGGTTGCTACCATCTTCTAGCTTATTTTAGTGCGTTGTTTTGCATCTGCTAGCATGTTCTTGGTTTTAATGCAACGTTGTGCGGTTGCTAAAGGTTTTCCGGGTGGTTTTAACGTGTTTGTTAAGCAGCTGCCAGCGTCTTCTGGCTTATTTTAACATGTTGATTTGCATCTGCTAGCATGTTCTTGATGGCTTTAGCACATTGTTAAGTGGTTGTGAAAGGTTTTCCAGGTGGTTTTAATGTTTTAAGTGGTTGCTAGCATCTTCTAGCTTATTTTAGCGTGTTGTTTTGCATCTGCTAACGTGTTCTTTATTTAAACGCAATGTTAAGCAGTTGCTAAAGGTTTTCTGGGTGGTTTTAGCATGTTGTTAAGCAGTTGCTAGCATCTTCTGGCTTATTTTATCGTGTTGATTTGCAGCTGCTAGTGTTCTTGATGGTTTTAACATATTATGTGGTTGGTAAAGGTTTTTTGGGTGGTTTTAATATATTGTTAAGCCCCTGCTGATGCCTTCAGGCTCATTTTAACATGTTGATTTGCAGCTGCTAGCATGTTCTTGGTGGTTTTAGCACATTGTTAACCAGCTGCTAAAGGTTTTTGTCGTCATTTGTATTAGTTTTTTTATGTCTATTTATTATATTACATGTCTATTTTTTAATTTACCTGTTTTGTCTGAATTATTTTAGTAAATAGAGTTAAACTAAATGAAAATGAAAATGTTGCTTTAGCAAACTTAGTATTATAGTGATGGTTGACGTATCAAGCACTGCTTACAACGGTGAAAAAAAAAGAGCTAAATTATTTACGCTGTGCACAATCTTCGCAAATCAAGTTAGCATTGATGAACGGTGAGTGTTACACAATCTAATGCCATAATAACACACCATATCCATCACATACTGTAATTTTAACCTGCCTTTGCAACTTAATATCTTATAAAGTAATTTAGCTAGGTTTGAGATATAAACAAAAGGTCGTCACCAGAACTGTCATCACAGCAGGTCTGTAAAGAAAGCAGTCGGAGAGAGAGAAGGTTAGCGATATCCAGCCGCTGTCAAGCCCCACATGACTCAACGGGGGTTTGGCCTATATTAAGCACAGTGAGTCAGAGACGATGATCACATCCTCACACACATCAAGTCCAGTGACAGAGAAATCACACACATACAACTTTTACAGAAAAGCACTGAATGGATGAACCATGTTACAGTGATGGCATACCATGAAAAAAAATACCATGGTATTTCAATATAAGCATGGAACTGAATGATTACCATATGTTTTATGTGGCACTTCAGAGAATACCATTGAGAATACCAACATATTACAACATTACCTGGCTGTATGGTTGCACAAGAAAATGTTGTATTACTGTGGTAAATACATAGAGTTATGGTATTATAACTGTACATGGTATTATTATGATAAATGACCAAAACCATGTTGTTATAATTGTACATGTGCAAGAAAATATGGTATATGGTATTTGGTAAATATCCCAACCAGGGTTTGTATAACTGTACATGTATGAGAAACATAGTATTACCATTTTAAAAACCATGGTTTTACTTTAGTACCAAAACCACTGTATTAAAATACCAAAATCATGGCATTACTGTGGTAAATGTCCTATAAACATTGTATTATTTGGCTACAGCAGTAACCACAGTTAAACTACAGTTTTTATAGTGTGAAATCATAAAGTATAGTGCAATTTACCATCCGTGACAATGATCAATCTAACAAAACAGTTTAACTATAGGACCCAAGTACAACAAATTTACATTAAAACAAACAAACAATGGTATTACTGTGGTAAATGTATAAAAACACAGCATTACCATTGTACATGTTCAAAAAAACCATGATTTTACTATAGTAAATGTCCAAAACAATTGTATTACAGTTGTATGTGTGCAAGCAAACATGGTATTACTGTGGTAAATGACCAAAACCATTCTATTGTAATTTTATGTATCCAAAAATCATAGTATGACTGTGGTAAATGTCCTAAAAACATGGTATTATTAGGCTACAGCAGTAACCACAGTTCAACTACGCTATTTATAGTGTGAACTTATACAATATAGTGCAATTATCCATCGGTGACAATGACCACAATGACCAGTCTGCCAAAACGGTTAATTTTCATGTTCATAAACATGCTTTTACTTTCCACAATGATAATGTTACCATGGTACAGTGACAGAATTAGATGATAATTTCATAGTACTTTGATATATCCCACGTTACTGAATGATAGAGAATACCAGTTTTACCATGGCAGATGCCCAACCATAACATTAAACATTAAATTCAGTCATCCGATCAAAAAAAAAAACAGTCTCTCAGATGGCACTGTGCCTACAGAACACACACACGCATCAAACTTCAATGCTGCCAAGTCAAACTTTGCTTTAGTGACAAGCTACATTAACTCGTCTCGTCACTACAACCTGAAACAATACTACATTATAAACACAGTAAAAATCAATAAGCATAACTGTCAGCCACCACAAAAACCGCCTCAGCAGAGAATCTCATGTCAAAGAAAAGCAGTTTAGCATTCCATGAACAAATGAAACAAAAATCAAACAGTATTTGACGATAAATATCCCGTTTGACTACAAAGCTATCACTCATGACATAGCCAAGCCCTTTTTTCGAACAAATACTTGGTGAAACTACAAATAGTTTGTTTTCTCCCACGGTCGTTAATCATCTTGGAGCTGAGGGAAAATCAGTGGGATCCAATAAAGAAGGCAGGAGCTGTGAAAGAAAACCATGTATGTGTGTGTGTGTGATGCATACGAGAGTGTGTGCCGTGATGTGTTTACTCGGAGGTCTACGGAGGGCCGTGGACTTTGGAAATGTGGGGCAGTCAAGGAGAAACAGAAAGATTACCAGAAAATAGGCTACATCAATACAAGAAAGAGCATCTGTACCTGCCACGTTGACTTTCTCTGGGTTGACGGGGTTCGGTGCAGGGGTCCCGGTTCCATTGGTCAGGTTGGTACTGGTGCCGTTGTACATGATATTGTCCACTTTAGACTCCAGCTTTGATAATCTCTGCATTATATTATCCAGAAGAACAGCTAGAGTCTTCTTCAGATCTGCACAACAGAATATGATATACATATGATTAGCTAAAACATTACAATAAAGCAGAGAAATGTACATATTTTGTTTTTAGTATATTATATACATATAATATGATTATTAAATAATACAATAATTACTACTTTCAAAAAAGAAAAAATATCTTTATACAAAAAATAATGTTACATAATATATAAAATATAAATTGTATATATAGCTTATATAACAGTAAAATAAGTAATACTGTATAAATATATTTTAGTTTTGTGTTTTATATACATTAAATATACAAATTTATCAAATATATATTTCAAACCAGAAAAGTTTCTACAAATAAAATACACAACTTGTATATATATATAAAAAATAAATTAAAATAAACAATATTATACTATAACATAAATGTTCTCCAAATCAAAATTCTATAAAATACATTGTGTATATATATATATATATATATATATATATATATATATATATATATATATATATATATGAATGTGTGACTATTTCTATTTATTTATTTATAATTAAGAGTAATTATAAGTATTTATAAGTAAATAATACCAAAATCAAGATTTATTTTTCAAGATAAATTTTAAGTTTTTTTAAGTTATTAAGCATTTATCAATCTTTTCTTCTGTACGAACAGAATAGAATAGAATAGAATAGAATAGAATAGAATAAATTATGATGAACTAATAGGCACGACGCCCATTTAGATACTCAATCCACACACTTAACCGAATGAGGGCAACACACCTCCAGCATTTCATACAGGTTTTTAATATGACTCCATCTGAAACACAAGCTTCCTGCAGGAATAAAAAACCATCCATATGCTCAATAACTCAATAACCAAGAGTTTCATCTTGATAACACACTATAAAAGATGACTATGCTCTATTGCAGAGAGTGACAGAGAGGAAGAGTGCAGTTTGGAATGATGCAAATGTAATTATGACCCAGAATCTAGAGATTCATTTAGTACAGATTCCTGATTCAGTGATCCCTTGTTTTAAACAACAATAAGCTTTATTCTTTAACTATTCCTGGGTGACCACAATTACTGTCATTAACTAGATTCCTTTCACACTCAGTTCATCCAGGCTACTTGAACCGAGAAGAAACACGTTGTTAAACTTGTTTCCAGTTTAAAACGCCTTGTGAGTGAGAAACAGGAACAAATACTTCATCTCATAAAAGAATGAAGGACATAATAGAAATGTACTTCTCATGATGCATGACTAGTGAAGACTGGCCCAATTTCCCCATCCAATCAAATCCCAAACGATCCCATCCCATTACTTCTTGCTAAATATTCTTTTTCATGCAGAAATGTGTCACATTATGGAAGTTAAACTCGTTGCGAATGTCTCAAACTCATTTTAACGCTTTCTCTCCGGCTCAAAAAATAGTCCAAATCCAGCTGGATTTTCTCTGACAGATGGAGACAAGAGAGTATAATCCATATTTCTATGTCGCTGAGTGCCGTAGCTCACAATGATGAGGACGTCATGACGTCATGATCACTAAATCCCTCAGAGATCAGTAAAGTATTCAGAACGGGCCGCATTCATGTGATATTTCAGGTTTTTTTCAAAAGGACATGTGATTTTTTTATCTTATTTGTCAGTCACACAAGCTGCAAGATAACTGTATAAGACAAGTTTTGTGAGAATCCTTATTTTACCGATTGTATGAGATCATGACATGTTAGACATGAATTTTCTCATTGTTTTGAAGGATAACCATCTAAAAATACAATAACCGATAAAGCCGATAATCGGTTTGACCAGTTTTTTTAGACCGATATTCATTTTTATAAAAAGCACTCAACAACAATATTCACAGGTAAAGTAACTTAATTTATAATTTATTTGGATAATAATTTTCAAGTTATTCAAGTTAAAATAGCAGTCATTCAAGTGAAAACAGCATAGAAATGATACAAACAGCCTTAAAATAATTAAAATTTAAACCTTCCAAGCTGTAAGACAGCTAGGTAAAACAAGCTTTATGGGAATAACAAAATTTTACAGACAATAATAGGATCAGAACATGGAAAACAAACATTGTCTTGCTGTTTTGAAGAAAAACAGCTCAATAACCGTTAAAAGCGATAATCGGTTTGATCAATATTTCCTTTTACCAATATTCACGTATTAAAAAAAGCATCCAACAACTATACTCACAGGAAAATTTAATTTACAAATTGTTTGGATAACATATTAAAAGGTATTTGTTACAAATAAAAAGGCTTAAAAATGAAAAATGCCCTTATAATGCAAATACAAAAAATACTCCCACAAGTAACAATAGTAATATTAATTATTTATTACTATTATTAATAAAATATTAATTATGAATTATGTTTTGTTTTAATCTAATGTTCATGAATTTATTTAAACAATAACAACAAAAAAGCAGAAACTAGGTCTATATTTAAAAATCCGTTAACCAAAGCAGTTATCAGTACACTTAAATTTATAACAAATTCTTTTTAAAATAATAATAAAATCATTCCCTAACACTAAACACGAAGAATAATATATAATAAAAAAATATTGGCTACAGGTACATTTAAAAAAAAAAAAAAAAAAATTATATATAGCATTTTTTTAACATTTATTTATTTGTTTGTTGTATTATTCTTCATGTTAAAGTTTTTATATATATATATAAAATAAATAAATATGTTAAAAAAAATACTACAAAAGCATAGAAAATTAAGAAAGGAAGGAATCTAAATTCTCCAGATCATTTTCAGTATTTCAAAGCATATACCACTCTATTACAACAACCTGAAACCACCTTTGAGGACCCTCATTATGCTTTTAAAGGTCAAGATGGCACCCAACAATGTTGACACCGCTTCTAATGTAAAGGTAAGACGACCTTTAAATGAGTCTGACCCACATCTGAAAGACTAGAAAGCCACTGGGCTGTACTTGCGTTTTTACCATTCATATTACCGCGGTGAGTCATATCTGACCTTAAACCCTCTGTCTGTCTCTTTCTCTAGCTCACTTTCTCACTTTCACTCTCACCGGATAATGCAAATTGATCTTTCGCGTTGGCCTGGTTTAATCATTTCTGGGTGTCTGTATCTGTCTCCTCACCTGTCTGTCTGTCTGTCATTCTGTCTCGCTTGTTAACTGCAAACGGGATACATTAACTGGATGCATTTCCTGGAGCTGCAGCGAGATGCGATGTAGACAGGAGACAATATACTGACCACGATTAGATCAGAGCGAGATATGGATCCACATTATAAACAAAAACCATGGTTATGGGTTACAGGAAAAGCAGAAGCTGATCAGAATACAACAGTTGGAAGTACAGATGCAAAATAATACATGTAGAGCAGGTACATTTTTGTTTTAAATGAAACCAGATTCCATTACAGATGGCAGGCTGATTGAATATAACAGGTCGAACAGGAACAGATCGGGTTGAGACGGGAACCTGCTCATACAATGAATTAAGACGCGTAGCAGGAATGCAGCCAAACCGTTAAGAATTACACGCGGAAACCCGATTTGTTTTTGGGTTTTTTTATCGCCTGTTTTATCCACCTAGTGAAACTGCAAATATGATTCATAAAAATTATTTTCATGATATGGCTGGACGTGTAAATTAGAGACTATTGTGTTTAAATACATTAAATAAGACTAAAAACTTGAATTTAGAAGTAAATTTTTTTTTTATTAAATAGTGTTATTAAATTACTTTAAAAACTTAAAGGGTTAGTTCACCCAAAAATGAAAATTAGCCTATGTTTTACTCATCCTCAAAGCATCCTGGGTGTAAATGACTTTCTTCTCTCAGGCGAATCTAATCGGTGTTATATTAAAAATTGTTCTGGCACTTCTAAGCTCTATCATTGCAGTGGGTGGGTGTTTCTGTTCAACAGTCCAAAACACGTTAAATAAAGTGCACGCATCCATAATAAAACACGCCTCACATGGCTCCAGGGAGTGAAAAAAGGCCTCCTGTAGAGATTCCATGTGTTTTTGTAAAAAAAATATCCATATTTCAAACGTAATAAACACTTTTCTATAGGGCTGGGCGATATATCGAACGCGATTGTTATGCGCATCTTATCAGTAAAGCCGGTTCCGTGATTAGTGCTAAATCTCCATCACCTGTTTTCAAATGGAGCGGCATTTAATACACAGAGCCGTAGATCACTGACAAGCTACGCAATATCGAGTTCATTATCGCAGATGAATCGCCTTCGATAATGAACGCGATATTGCGTAGCTTGTCAGCATGGACCTCTGCTGGATATATGTGGTCATTGCACTTTCTTTCTTTAACTGTAATTCCTAAAGTTTTTCCTCTAACCTGCAGATGGCAGTATTCTACCCCTAACACATGGGCCAATATCTAGAAACCTTTTATATTTAATTTAGGTCATCATTTAAGTGATTTTTTCATGAAATTTTTTTTTTCATAAGCCAATTTATGGCATAGTTCAGTAATTGTGCAGTAAATAGGTAAAAAAAATTACCAAATATCCACAAAAACACAGCATAAATGCATAGTTGAGAAGTAAATAAAAAAATTATATATAGTTTATCACATAAAAAATGTATATTTCCTTATGCAATTGCTCTGTAAAAGTTTGGGGTCCATATGACCCCGAAGAACCTAAGAATAAAGTCAACTTGAGGGGCGATTAAGGTTTAAGAGTCATGCTTGTACGGGTTCTGCGCGATCCTCTTCACTAATATCCTCTGCGTCTCAATCGGGCTCAAATTGATAAGCAATATAGACGACGCCATTGTTTATAATACAACCGGAGCACATGCCGCTGAGCTGAAGGGCGGGAGGTTTAGACGCGCACTAGAGGCGGTTTAGCCAATCACAACACACTGGACCAGCTAACCAATCAGAGCCCATCGTGTAGTTTTGAGGGAGGGGCTTCATAAAAGCAGGAAGTGATCAGCGGGTTCATAAGAGACGTGACAGAGCGGCGTGGAATAAAGGTGAATTATGTGAAAAATAATGTGTTTTTTTTAAACGAAGCATTAAGACATATTAGAGTAGACTACACCCCATAAACAGATTCAAGCCTAGAAAAAAAAAGTCAATCACCCCTTTAAAAGTAAAACATTAAAAATCAATTTTAGATGGAAAAAGTGAATTTAGACAGCACAATATTATCATGTACAATTTGAAAAATTCATATTCATCATGCAATTTGCTAAAGATTATATCAAATTAACTTTATATAAAAATTTATTTATTAGATTATTTGCATTAATATATTAATACAATTCTTTTTTTTTTTTTTGCAAAAACAAATGTTGAGAGAATTCATTTTTTAATAAAAGTGGTAATAAATTACTACTGTTTTAAAGTCTAACATGTATTTAATATATTTAAATATTTATTTTATAATCAATCAATGCTTTTTTGTTTATTAAGATTAATTGTGTTTATTTCACTTATTTATGTGATTTTGAGATGATACAATAATTGTCTGACTTCCCCCAACACCACCACAAACTCCCTGTTGAAACCCCTGCCTTGAGGAATCAAAGTACTTCCTCACAGCGGTTGAGTTTCCTCTAAAAGCCTGGGCGCTAATTAGCATTATCTAACCTACTGTGCTATTTATTGCTGATAATGTTACAACGGCTGCATCTTACGCGTCTGACGTTTCACCTGCATGCTATCAGGATCAATTCTCCTACGAGAGAAACCCAAAAGTCACAGGTGCTTACTTGAACCACACGCCACTGGAAGCTTCTTGAACCTGACAAACATATCAACAAATTGCAACTTTACCCGTAAAAGAAGCATTTTAGTGATGGAAACGATGGGCGTATTGTTTGCAAGAAGCCATGTGGTGCGTGTCTTTGCTTCTGGATCAATAGTCATCCGTGGGCTGTAATGAGGCCTCTTGCCCAACGGAGCGGCTCTATTAGCGGCATGAATAAGTTATCGACGGATGAGAGAAAAAGGCTAAAACAGACACTGCTGCGGCTTTCTTCTGTTTAAGAAAGATGATGTTGTTCTTCTTTAAAGATTGCCCATTATGGCTGCGTCTGATCACAAATGTGACTTCCTCATGACATCTCTTCTCAGCTGCAGCCTCAGGTTAAAATATAGGTTAAAACATGCAGTGGAAGAAAACAGAGCCAGGAAAGACAAAGCCAGAGGAGGTGAGATATAACAAGGCATAGTGCTGCAGCAGAGCAGTGGCCGTGTCGATTTATGCAGCTGATATGAAAAACGGACTTCAAACTGACTGCTGGATGCAAATTAAACAACTGCAGTATTCCATCTCCTGCAGTTTTTTGGATTCCTGCGGCTTTTCTTTACAGTACAGCTCTCGATTTGTCACACCATCTTCAAATGAATTCAAATCAAGGTTGCAGGTTGTTCATGGAGCTGCAGTTGAGCAGAAACGTTGAAAAGTGAACTAGAAAATTTGTTGTTTTAGTTGTGACTGATGAAGAACGACGTACGAATGAAATACAAATTATATGAAATACGAATGAAGTGTCAAGTACAAAACTACGTGATCAAAATTTAAATCGAAACATCAAGAATGGATGATTTTTAGTCATTTTGTAGATGTTGCGATTGCAGGAATCAATGCTGAGTCAATGCTACTCAAGTTTGTTTTATTTTGTCTTAAAATGTAAGTTTGAGAGAAAACAAAAACAGTATCAAGAAATCAAGAGCCATAAATCCAGTCAAATGATGAGATGTCAACTACGAAACTGTGTTTTCAAAATTTATATTGAAACGTCAAGAATGGTTGATTTTAGACGTTTTGCGAATATTGCGATTGCAGGAATCAATGCAGATTCAACATTATTTGCAGGTGATGAGATATCAACTACAAAACTGTGTGGTTGAAATTTACATTGATAAATAAAGAATGGATGAATTTGAATCATTTTGCAGATATTCCATTGTTGTGCTTACAGGAATTAATGCGGAATTAACATTAGTTGCATGTTTGAGGAAAACGAAAGCAATAGCAAGAAATCACGAGTCATAAAACTAGTCTTATGTTGATGTCAGCAACAAAACTATCAAAATCTAGAATAGATGATTTTGAGCCATTTTGTAAATACTGTGATATTGCGTTTGCAGGAATCACTGCAGATTCAACATTGTTTGCAGGTTTGTTTTATTAAATCTTAAAACTAGATTTGAGCGAGAAAAACAAAAAAACAGAATGAAGAGTCATAAATCCAGACAAAAGATGAGACATAAAACTTGAAAACTTTGTGGTCGAAATTTGCATTTATACAACAAGAAAGCATGATGTTTAGTCATTTTGCGAATATTGCAATATTACGACGTTACGATTTCAGGAATCAATGCAGATTCAACATTATGAAAGACATACCAAGAATGCAAGAGCCATAAATCCAGTCAAAATGAACATATGTTGAACTCTTAACCATAATCCCCCTATAAATCTGCCACCGCAACCATAACTCAAACCCCAAAAACTAAAAGCGAATATTTCAACGACTCACCGTAAGCCGTCATGGTGCCTACGTAAGGTCCGTCCATCACGCTTTGGTTCTCCTCGGCGAGGGCTTTGATATATCGCTTGCTGAGGTCCAATATTTGCATACGAAGTTGTGCGCTGCTTTCATGTGTCGCCCTCTGCTGGATGGTGAAATGAAGCAGCATCATCCCCCAAATGAAGCCGAAACTCACCAGAAAGAATCCCAGCTTTTGGGAG
Organism: Tor tambroides; assembly: GCA_021397915.2. Classification (NCBI taxonomy): domain Eukaryota; kingdom Metazoa; phylum Chordata; class Actinopteri; order Cypriniformes; family Cyprinidae; genus Tor; species Tor tambroides. Next base: position 21,836 of record JAFVLL020005940.1, on the reverse strand, counting down.
GACAACTTCCACAGGTACACGGAGCCCATGGCGAGAAAGTTTGTTTGTGTTATTGTGTGCAGTGTGTGCGATTCAGGATGAGTTGAGCCTCATGATGTTTGAGGGGCGTGGTCTAGTCTTTCCTTCCCTCACTGTAGCCCATTCCTTTTAGCGCAAGCTGTCAATCACACCAAAGACACACCCACCAGATGTGCCATCACAATGATGAAGACACTGGAAAGAAAAGAAAAAGTCAAACAAACAACAAAAAAGACGGTATTTTTAGGTGACATTTTTTTCTGTAAAGATTTTTAAATGGCAGACGACAAAACTGAAGAAAAAAAAATTCCAAAGAGGAGTAGGGTTGCTGCGATAGACTGTGTCGACGTTTTACTTGTTACTGATGGTTTATTTGTTTTGCTAATAAACATACGTTTCTTATTTATTTATTCTTATATATTTGGCGCAGTGCTTTTAAGCTATTTAAAAGTGAAGGAAAGTGAGGAAAAGAAGGAAAACTCAAATGAACTAAAAACAAACAACTGCTTGAGGCCGAATTGACGCTAATTTGAAAGTGAACGTAAAATGCGCGCTGCACTTTTAACACGGAAGGAAAGCGAGGAAATCATAAATAATATAATATCAATTACGATACGCATCTTGACGCATAGCCAAAGATACGATACATTAAAGATACATACGAAGAAGCTTCTTTTGCAATACGATTCACCCCTATTATGCGATACGATTTCGATTCGATTTGATTCAACACAATGCGATTCGATGCAATACGATGCAATGCAGAAAATATGATAACTTTTAATGCCTCGAGGCCTGTTTCATAAAACAATTTAACCAAATAAGCCAGGCTTATTTCAGTTAGTTTGACTCATTGTCAAATGATTTGGTTCCATAAAGCAAATTTAACATAGGCCTAGATTAAGCTTAGTCACTGTGGCAACTTATGCTGGGAAACTAACCTAGTCTAAAGCAGGTTAACTGTCAAACTAAGCTGAGTTCCTCTAATAGTGATCAATAGGAACACAATGACATACCACTGACTCACATACTATTATTTGCCTTTTTTTAAGTTTCTAGCCATGCAGCCTTTCTCTCTGGTTTTATGACAGCTGTACCTTTTATAGTTTGCAGAACAGATAGCAGAACATTAGAACATTACAATCTAAAATTGCTCTTTAAAGCATTAAAATAACTAAATTAAAAGTTAAAATCACTGAATTAAAAATGAAAATAAATAAAGAAAATGACTATATTTTAAATGCTATAAGAAACACACATTAACTCATTTGAGCTTAGTAATTAGGACTGTACTAGCTTTCATTTGATTTAGACTACCTATTACAATAGTCCCTTTACAGTTACTGCTATCATAAAAATACACTTATATGTAGGTTTAAAATTCTACAAAAGACACATTTAATGTCAAACAACAAATATTTTAGCAAAATGTATATTTTACTCACTCACTCGCGTCAGCCTCGCCCACTCCTGACAGCAAAATAGATAAGTTTGCATGACTTTCTGATATTTACAGATGAAAAATATATATAACTGACAGATATATAACTATATATACATAACTGATAGATGTCAGTTATGCACTGAGGAAAACACAACGTCTCAAATGCATTAAACTGCACAGATATATTCGCTGTTGGCCATGGTGGATTGATTTGATCCATGATCGACATTAAGGTCTGCTTAAGAATAACCGTGCACAAATTAGTGAGATTGTGTGAACTTAATTTGTCATTTATGGAACCTCTTTAGCACAGATTGATTTGTTAGGTTATTTCAGGTTAGGTTTTGGACTTTAATCCCCACTTTTCCTCAGGTCTCCGCACTGTTGTGATTCGTCATATTCAATCAGCAGCAGCAGCAGTGATGAGAGAACGCGCTTGAGAAACAATTTAGAGAGGAGAAATCAATCTACATATAAAATATTGGTCACAGATTATTGGTCACTTTCTAAATAATAAAGCTATAGCACATCCACTAGTAATTATATAAATAGTTTTTTACTGATGCAAATATGTTAGAAACGACTTGTAGCCGATAAACCGATGCACCGAGCGAATCAGGGAATCTTCCCATCCCTACTAGAAACTATATCAGAGACTTGGAGTTGGACTTCACTTGGGCCTGTACCCAGAAGACCCTAGCAACCACACAAAAAGGCCTAGAAATCACCCAGAGATGACCCTCAGAAAACCTGTAGCCACCCAAAAGATCCTAGAAATGACCCTAGTAACCCAATTGACCAATGAAAAGCTCAAGTAGATACTAGCAAGTAGCAACCACCCAAATGACCCAAAAACTGCCACAGAAGACCATAGTAACCACTCACATGGCCTAACAACTGCTAAGAAGTAGAGGTTGACCGATATGGGATTTTCTCTGGCCGATGCCGATGCCGATATTTAGAAATCAGGGCAGCCAATGGCCGATATATGATGTCGATTTTTTGGCCGATATGTTTGGCCGATTTTCTTTCTTTCTTTTTTTTTTTTTTTTTCCCTTGACCAATTAGTACAATCAGTTAAATGGTTTAAAAAGTCTTTTTTTTTTTTAAAGAATTTATCAAAATATTTAAAAAGGTTTGCTGCATGGTTAAAATATGCTATGCATATAAAAAAAATTGCAGTTTTTAGAGAGAGAGAGAGAGAGAGAGAGAGAGAGAGTGAAAAGTCGCGTATAAGTCACATTTTATTATTTCATTCAGAAATAGGCCTAATGCAACGCGAAATGTTTACAAACATTATAATAAACACTGTAAACATAGCTAGGCTATTTTAGTTCCCCTCACTCCACAACAAATTCTTTCAATTAACAGTATTTAGAAAAGAACAAGAATTAAAAATAAGAAGCTAGCTATAAACGACAAGCCAAAACAAATTCATTTAGGCTAAAACGAAACTGAAAGCAAATGTTTCCGTATTCGCTATGTGTCTGAATGCCAAAATATTATTTATTATGTACTTCACAGAATTACTGAATTTCACAGGAAAGATTTGTTTATTTTTTATAAATAAAGAACTGTATTTCTTTAGTCAATTATTAAAGTATTACATGTTACATGGGCTGATTTATTCATTTTTAAGTATTTGGGATTTTAAGAACAAGTGGGAAATGTGCTGAATGTTTCATTTCATCCAAGTGAAATTAGCAAGCAGTTAGACTTCATTTACATTCGTTTTAAACGCGGAGCCAGGCGCGAGTTGACACAGGTTGCGCGTGTGCATCAGGCCTCGTCCATATTGCCAGATGCGCTCGTGAGAGACTTGCGCAGCAGAACCGGGCGCGACACCGTGAGTATAAAAGAGCATTACGAGACAGGCTGCGTGTGTGCGGCTCGTCCGTGAGACGAGGGAGACGCGCAGCGTGGGGCAGAGCGGAGCGAGTATGAGAAGCATTCAGAGACATGGGCTGTGTGCGCGGTCTTCTGAATTAGCGAACATGCAGTATAAACTTATTTCAGATTAATCTGTTGGGGAGATAAAATGTGTAAGATAATGTTCATATAGCCTACTAATAAAAACATCTAAAAATGTATCTTTTATTCTCCAGTACTGAAAGCAGAACCGAGCTTTTGATATGCGTTGTGACGCAGCTCTTGCAAATTTGCAGCACAATCGGCCGATGCCGATTAATTAAAAAATGCCAAAAATCGGCCGATCAATCGGCCGGCCGATCAATCGGCCGGCCGATCAATCGGTCGACCTCTACTCAGAAGACCCTAGCAATCACTCAAAATGTCCTAATAATGACTCAAAGAACCCTAGAAACGCCCCAGATGACCCTGGCAACCACCCAAAAAACCCTAAAAATGACAGAGATGACCCTAGCAAGTAGCAACCACCAAACTGACCCTAGTGACCACCCTAGTGTTGAAGAAAGCACCCAGATAACTGTACCAACCATTCAGACGATGGCCAGAAGTGGCTCGGCTGCAAAGCATGCGAAGGAAACTATTTTGTTCCACCTGTGCTGCCAGGCAACGTGACTACAGCTGTGACATCACAACAGATGACCGCATAACCAGGGTCACAATACGGTCTCTAGCGTTTCACATTGTTGCGGGATTAAACAGTGTCAGACATAACGGACCGTGCCGAGGCATTTCAATGAGGGGATCGAGCCAAAGCAAAGGATGGAAACGATAAAGCAAACCTTGACTGAAAGGCTTCCAGAAAATGAAAGACAAATATTTATTTTACATGAACACAAATATACTTGTTTGCATTTGAGCATAGATTTAAATACAGTCAGCAGAAGGGGATGCCACAAAGTACAAATGCTGAATACACAATAACTGTTGACATTTCTGATGCGGTTGAACCATTGATGACCATACAATCCCAGAATAACCTGTTTTAGAAACACTACAGTGTCCTTTCTGACCTACCATATGTGATGTTTGATATTTACTATATTGTTTTAATGAATGTTGTTAAAGCAATAAGCCACTCCAGGCCGAGGTGTGAAGCAGGTCTTACAACCCTATAAAAATCACTGTAACAAATACCCTTCTGTAGTCATACAAAGATAAAGGTTAGAGCCTAGATAGGTTTAAAATGTGAGGTCAAGTCTAGAATAAATGTTATGTTATTTGTAACATATCGCCTTTAACTTACAAATATTGTAGCTAGCATAAATACATATGCTGTCTCTAGTATGATATTGTCTCTTAGGCTAAGAAACCAGTTTTATTTTTCCCCAAATTTCATTTTAATTCTTCTGGACTGCATTTTAATGTTTAAAAAACTGTAGTCATCAAAAAGCAATTAATTAAACTTTTAAGTTTTAGGGCCCAATGAAATCAAATATTTGCTTCCCAAATTCCAAGGTTTCAGTTGTAATTTTTCTAGATTCTGTTTTAATGCTTAAGTTAAATTTAAGTAAAGCATGTCAATTAATTACAATCATGAAAAGTAGGCTATACAATTTAATAATTTCAATTTGGGCCCTATTAACTTTTTCCCCATACCTTTTTCCAAAATTCCATGTTTTTCATTTTAAAATTTCTGGATTCTGTTTTAATTGTTAGACTGAATTTCACAAATCAAAAAGCATGTATAATCAAGTGAATTTAGGGGTGGGCAATATACCAGTAGACCCAATTAATTGGTAGATATTTGTTAACTGGTAGAGATTTTCGACTATATTGTCTATATCGTCACAGTTACACACTCACATAACGTTGCTGTGCTACGTGGTCACGAAAACTTATCGTTTGCACGTTTTTTCTGCTCTGATTACTTTCGGAAGGCCAAATAAAGTGCTTTTGCTTTTGCATAGAAACACACAACGTCTCCCTGACACGTTTGCATCAACACTACTGCGGTTACTGAAACCACGCCTTCTTTCTTTGCGTGAACATTTGGGCGGCGTTATGCAAATATTTCCACATCGTGACATGTGGGGGGCGTGTTTGAATGAGGCGTTTTAAGCCCGGTACACACCAAGCCGACGCCGACGAACTAGTGGCGACGAAAGCAGACCGCGGGGTTGGCCGACGTCGGCAGCGTCATGGGTCCAAAGTTGCCCTGACACACCAAGCCGATGCTCGACAACCGACGGCCAAGTAGCACGTCCATTCTACGCCTTTCTCGCGCACTGGTTCGCCAGCTGAACAGCCAATCATAATGATCAGATGGCCCGACTGACCGACGAGCACCGACGCCGATTCAACATGTCGAATCGGCCGAAAACAAGCCGACGAGGACCAACTTCAGCCGACGGTGCGGAACACACTGAGAAAACTTAGTCGGCCGACGAACAAAAACTGCCCGTTGGCCGACCGTTGGCTTGGTGTGTACTGGATCAGCCTTCTCTTTTAGATAGAATAAATCCTTTTGAGCTTTGTAACACTGCAGATCTTATACATGCACAAACAACTACATAACACACCAAAGAAAAGGAAAACAAGAAATCACATGTCCCCTTTAATTTAGCCTAGTATTCCTTTTTTGTAATTTTGACATTGGTGACAAGAATTATGAAAGACACTGACATTGTTTGACAGTGTGCTCAGGATCTACAGAAGCTGGATGCTATGAAACTCACTTAGCCAGGCACTGTTCACGATTCAATAGATTGCCCTCTAAAGCCACATCAACTGCCTTGCTTTGCCAAACAGACAGGTTGGACACACACTTAACCTCCCACACACTTTCTCTTCAATGTACTATTGTATAAAATATCAATTAATCTTAGCCACAATTATTAAACACTTCACTATGAAACACACAAAGAGAAAACCTAAAAATCCACTCTACAGTTGAAGCACAAAGCAGTAAACTGGCAGCTCTGAATACTTAGAGCAAAAAGCAATAAAGAGCAAAAGATGCCACATACCCACACAGAAATGAGGTCAAGACCAGTTTTTCCATTAGATTAACAAATCCTACTAAACCTGAAACTAGTATTTTAACAACCCCCAGGGCACAACACACAGTAATGCAAACATGGCTTACTCATATCATATCACATTTAACAATAACTCGAAGTGGCCCAGAAATATGATACATTACGTCATTTGCTGCTAAAATTATCCATAAGAAAGTAACACCCTTCTATCAGTATTCTGTCGGTATTAAGAGTGGGTGTAACGCTACATAGTTAATCTTTGAGAGCACTTAAAATGTTTTATTATTGTGGTTTTACATAATAGGAAAACAAATACTTTTCAGTTTTTTTAATAGGTATAGGTCACTGAAAAATGAAGATGTTTCACTCTCATGCCATCCAAAGCATAGATGAGCTTGTTTCTCCAGATGATTTGGAGAAATGTAGCATTACATCACTTGCTCACAAGTGGATCCTCTGCAGCAAATGGGTGCCGTCAGAATGAGTACAAATAAAGCATAAAAACATCACAATAATCCACACTTTAATCCAGTCCATCAATTTGTCTTGAGAAGCGAAAAGCTGCATATTTGTAAGAAACAAATTCATCCAGACATTTTAGCTTTAAAGTGTCGCTTCCAGACAAAATATGATTGTTTTATTTTTGCCATAATAAAACTTCCTCCAGTAAAAAAAAAAATTGGTGCCACTTGGTGTCCTCTCACATCAAAATACACCAATATATTTGATTAGAGCTGTTTTTGCTTGTAAAATGTACTTGATATGTGCATATTTCTCTCCTGATTCAGACATTTTTTCAATGACGAAAACAATAATTATGGATAGAGGACTCATGTTTTAGCTGGAGGCAACAGTTTGAAGTTGAAAAGTCTTAATGATGGGTTTCTTACTTACAAACACACAGCTTTCCACTTCACAAGATGTTAACTGATGGACTGGAGTGGATTATTGTGATGTATTTATCGGCTGTTTGGACTCTCATTCTGACGGCACCCATTCACTCAAGAGGATCCATTGGTGAGCAAGTGATGTAACGCTACGTTTCTCCAAATCTGAATGTAGAAAAACTCATCTACATCTCGGATGGCCTGTTCCTTTATCCACATTTTATACATCTGTTTATTCAAAATACTTCTACAAAATACTGCTGATAAAAATATAATCTAGGATGTTTTGTAATTGTTCTGTAAAAAGCATAGTAAGCTGTTTATAGTCTTGCGACAAAGTACTTTTATGACAAAATTACTAAAACAAAACTACTTTTTAATAATTGACTAGTGGTTCAGACTTAGCTCATTTAAAGTATCAGAAATCGCTGTTCTTGTAAACACAATTGTTGTTTATACCATGATAAAGTATTGCAATCAGATTACACATTTGTCTAAGCTCTCTTTCTAAGTATTTGTAATTATTATTATGTATCATATTTAATTACAGGCTTTTGAATGTTCTTCCTGGAAGGGGAAGACCTTCTGAGAGAAGAAGATAATGTTGTGAGAACCTTTGACCTTTGTACACACTACCATGTGATAAGCAAACATCTTGTGCTATCTTAAACTAAGCAGTAGTATATTATGCCAAACAAAGGGCTGAAATTGCCTTTGACACAATTTACATTCTGATTACATTAAAACTTATCTATCCTGCACAGTCATGCACACGTGGGCATATCCAAAACTGACAGCACCTTTTGTAATTACTCAAATTATATCGTAACTATCAGGCTAACTGATCTACACCACAAATGCAATGGCCAAACTTTTAGTTTGTTTGCTGTTTTATTTTGTTGCATCCTGGAATTATGACATTGTTAGAACTTGCAAGAATTCACTTGGAATTCTTGAGATATCATATCAAACCTAAAACATCAGTTTCCAGCTAAACAAAACTACAACCCCTGCACTTTAGAGGAACCCTGCGGGGCGAGAGGGCCTGAAATAGAGTGGAACAGCATTCACAGAGAAAGTGCCTTTTCCCTCGGAAACTTACGTAACCATAGGACAGCTATGGAAAATGCTGATGAATAATTTACAGTAGGCTCTAGCGTTTTCACCAGGAGTTGGTCAAAGAGGTTATTGTTCTGTACTGACAACATTCAAAAAGATTAATCTGTTGGTCTGACAGAATTTCAGGTTAGCCAACTTGGGCGGTTAACACACCCAAGAACTGATAGGAAACTTACTTTAGTAGTTGCAAATTAGGCCTGATTAAATTTGCACATGATAGGTGTTATTACTACTCAAACGACTAAAACTCTGCCCACATCTTGATAAAATTCTGTAATAAAATGATGTACATTTTTTCCAGTCTTCTTAATTTGATCACACCGACGCTGAGAAGCACTTAATGGAATAACTAAATCCAACAAATTGCAGCTCTAAGAAACCAAATGTTTTTAAGTAAAGATGGACAACTCCATTATGGACAACAACATTATCTCCTTAAGTAGGTTTGCAGTTGTGTCAACAAAACTTAGCCTCTCAGTTTGTACTTAAACATCACAAGTAACCGTGAATATCACATAACGTAACAAATCTTAAAGAAATTTTATAATAAAACTACGTACTATTTTTTTCCAGAAATTTTAATTCACACACAATGGAAGTAAAGATTCATTTCACCACTTCCAAACACTTAATCTTGCATGTTTACTAAATAAACATTGCTGTAATATGTAGACCTGATAGCATCTTAGACTTAGTTCACACTGCAGGTCTTAATGCTCAGATCGGATTTTTTGCTGAAATCCGATTTTTTTGCGCTGTTGTTCACATTGTGATTTAAATGCGACTGCCATCAGTCTCATGTGTGAACTGTATACGGCCCTGAAGTGACCCGCATGCGCAGAAGACGACGTGACATCAGACGCAGCGCACTGTGTTTGCGGAAATAAAAATGGATGCTGCTCGTGTTAGCGTGTGTTTAGCAATTTTTAAGTTAATGTGCAATCGGAGCCTAAATAACGAAGTGATAGTATTGTCTATATATTGTCTGCCATTGTGATTTTAATCTTCCCGCCTCCTCCAGCGCAGAATTGTGAAGTGTGTCACATTTCAATGACGTAAAAATCGCATGAAATGCGACATGGCTGTTCAGACTGAAGTCACATTGCAAAACATCGGATATGTATCCGATTTAGGACCACATATGAAAGTGGCCTGGGCCTGATTTGAAAAAATCGGATTTGTGCTGTTCAGACTGTCATAAGAAAATCAGATATGGGTCACATTTGGGCAAAAAAAAAAATTCGGATTTGGGCCACTTTAGCCTGCAGTGTGAACTAAGACTAAGGTGTAAGTAGCCAATGTTTGCACAGTGTGGCGCCACAAGACTAATTACACTGTATTTGTACTTAAACATCCCAAGTAAGTGAGTATAATGAAATTTACCGCTGTTAACATCAGTATTTGTTGATACACCATTGCAATATAACCACAGTTCACAAGTAGGCCTATTTGTGTAATTAAACGTACATAAGAATGATGCTGACAAAACGTCGAAGATTCGACTGCCTTGCTTTTTTAACTTGCAAATTTTTTTATTTTCATAGTATTTACAGCACTGCTCTTCCTGTCTGTTTTACTTCAGGGTTCTCATGTAAGTAAATGTTTCTGGAGGGTTAAAGAAAGCAACACAAACAGATTGATCTAGTCTCTGATTCTGGAAAACACTGTCAAAGAAATCGACTAGGCTATATTGTGCAAATGACATGTAAAAATGTGCAAAAATCTGTGCGAAAAGTCTACAAATCTCATTAAAATGGACATTTGCCATATCCAAGGCCACTCCAGAAACATATGACAGTCTTTGGAATATTCTAAAACATGCTAATAACATTCTAGAGCAGCTGAGGAAAAATGTTAAATTGACTTCCTGTCTTTTTCTGGGAAATAGAACCAAAATTATTGATGACATCATCCTGCACTACACAGATTTTCGTCCAATCAAATGTTCTTTGAATGAAAACATCCCTCCTCCTTTTCTTGTCAAGCAATTTCATTGCTTTAAGTTGAAGTTTACTAAAAGAAATCACATTGGTTGCTAAACAGATAATGTTGGATTTTAGAATTGGCATGTTTCTGTAATATACCCCCAGGGCATGGATAACATTTTTGAAAAACATCAAATTTCAGAACACGGCCATTATGCAACCAGGATGTTTTTAAAGGAGCTTCAGCCAGAATATTGCAACTGATTTGACAGCCAAACAACACAAGAGTTGATCCCAGTGAGCAAGCCCTTTACTCTAGGCCAAAAAGGGCCTTTTCCTGAGCTACACACACAGGCAAAATTATCCCCGCTGAGGCCTGCTGTCAAAGCAAATCTCTTGAGGAAATGTTCTGAATGCGAAATGCATTCTGTTCGCTTCCACATTTAAAAAAAAAAGTGGTTACTGTCAGAAACATAGGTTCAGAAGACGTTACATAATTAAAAATGACACCTTCAAGACTTGTTTTAAGGTACGGCTACCAGCTTTCCAATGTAACCACCACAGCAATGCATTTTGGGAAATGTAGTCTTAAAGGAATAGTTCACTCAAAAATCTAAATATTTCCTCACCCTCAGACCATTTAAGATCAAAACAGATTTGGAAAAATTTAGCATTACATCACTTGCTCACCAATGGATCCTCTGGAGTGAATGGGTGCCGTCAGAATGAGAGTTCAAACAGCTAATAAAAACATAACAATAATCCACGCGTAATCCACACCACTCCAGTCCATCAATTAACATCTTTATAAAGTGAAAAGCTGCATGTTTGTAAGAAACAAATCCATCATTACGACGTTTTAATTTTAAACCATCGCTTCTCCATGGTTCATAACAATGCTTCCTGCAGTGAAAAAGTCCATCCCCTGTTGTCCTTTCACTTCAAAATCCACCAACATATTTGATTAGAACTCCTTTTGCATGCAAACAGAGCTTTATCTTTGCATATTTCTCTCCTGATTCAGAATAGATACCTTTTTCAAAGGAGAAAGCAGTATTATGAATAGAAGATATCTCATTCTGACGGCACCCATTCACTGCAGAGGATCCATTGGTGAGCAAGTGATGTAATGCTAAATTTCTCCAAATCTGTACGAATGACAAAACAATCTCATCTAAATACAAGAAGGCCAAATTCATTTTCATTTTTGCCTGAACTATTCCTTTAACTCTACCAAGGGAAATTTTCTGAAAACAGATTCTGAGGGAAATGTAAGAGGTGTTTCCAAGGTGTTTTCAAGACGAAGTCAATAAATGTCAACTCAGCTTAAACTAGACATCAACGCAAAATCCAACTGACAGTCTCATGTCAATGCCTGTGGTGAAATCCAGCAAAACCAGTTACCGTTAAAAACCAGGTAAAGCTCACAAAGTGGATCATTCTGATTGGATGTCACTTTTGCACACTTAAAACACATCAAACATTCCTGAACTGCTGAAACAGACTATCTTCTATCAGCTGGAAGAGAGTCGCTATTTATATCATTCACACCCACAAGTTCTTTTCACCAACCCAACGCAACCGACATCCGTCCCACAAATTACCTCGCATAAAGCATCTCTTATACAGGCTCAATAGGTCTGAACATAAAGAGCGCTTGCAGTAAACACGGTGGAAAAGTAGCCAGTGTAGTCAAAGCGGGGCAATCGACTTGAAATGAATGGCCAAGGTCAACGGCTATTCATTGATACCACAGATTAGACTCTTGATTTACACTGTACTGAAGGTCTGTTTACAGACCATCACATGTGAGATCAAGCGCAGCCCAAGAACAGGAAGTTATAAAGATATGTATGGCAATAAAACACTTTTAAGGACATTTCTGAACCTGTTACAACATAGACGTTGTGCCAGGTTACCTGTTTCTCCATCCTTTGAAGTCAATTCCATTTCAACAACAGAGAATTTGGTGTTCTGAGGCAAGTTATGACTAGTAAATACTATTAAGATTACAGATTTGAAAAATCCCTTAACCTTAGGCATTAAACTTCATTGCGTATTACATTTCAGGCCACTACGGACATGAACAATACAGTATAGCCATCAACTGAAATCAAATGTCACTTTGTATCTCAACAACGTACGGAAAAAGTATGGACAAATATGAACTAACAACAAAAGTTGAATGGTGTCTTTGAAACAACCAAACATAGACTGTTTGAAAAGAATTAGATTACAGCCTGACTTTCTATGGCGGGACAGAAGATTAAACGCGTCAGTATTACAGTTATAAACGCTGTACGCATTATTAAATTATGCAGTGTTCCGTGAAAACCAACGACAGTGATATATGACGAATAAGAGCCAGTTATTCTTCATAACTGACACTATGACGTCTTAAAAACCTCTTTAATACATTACGCTCTGAACTGTGGTCTAAAGGTTATATCAGTTGGTACTTTTGGGACTCAACCCAACAACCTTCTGTTCATCACCTCAGCTCTTTATTTAACTACTCCACCAAACTACTCCAAAGTTAAGCCATTTTAAATAACTGCACCAAATTCTAATGCAGCTTAATGGTTAAATGCCTAGGTTTGCAATCCAAAGGTTGTAGGTTTGAACCCCATAAGGTCGAGCTGATCATCACTGTTCCCTTGAGAAAGACTCTTAACCTCAGGTTACTCTGTAATACACTTTTAAAGAAGTGTTGAGGTTGTACTATGATAAAGTGATGGCACCGCACTGTAATATCATGACATTTCAATATAATTTCATTCCATGGAACTAAATAATTATCATATTCAAATACCATGGTATTTACAGGAGGCAACTAAAAAGAAACATGCTAATACAAGAGTACTTCTTTGTATATGTAATTAACAAAAAAAGTACAACCTGTTTTGGTACATTTACCATGCCATTCTAATGTAATGTAACATGGTAGCCTATAGCCTGACATTAAAAGCACTGAAATGACACGGAAACACGGTTTGGACATAATATCATACACTATCATGGCTTGTTCTTTTGTATTACCATGTATTGTAGAAAGTACCTTGGAGTACAATGTCAGTACCATGGTACATGAATTTCAGTACCATGGTATACATCAAAGTACGACTGTATTACCATCACTTTAAGACAGTAGAGCCACATTATTGTTGCTGTAAGGCTTATTTGTAAATTTTTAATCAAATCAAGGATTAAACGCCTAACGCGTTTGTGATCGCTAGATTTTAGTGTATAAGTAACACAAATAAAGACGTATAACACATATGCGCGTGTTCCGCAGTGGACTGCAGCGCACCAACGCGCCCTGCTTTCATTCTGTACGCTTTTAGAAAGCAAACCAAACAAACACTAACCTGATTAAAGATTTAAGGTGGTGATATGGATGTTAAAGGCTGAAGAAAAGCCGGTGGTTGCGATGTGATCGGCGTCGGTGTGATTCCAGGCACCTGACAACGCTCGGTGTGTTTCGTTTCGCTGTCTGATCACATTCAACACAAAGAGCGTCGAGACGCACAGCAGACCGCAGGGAGCGTGGCGATTTTACCTACGTTATTGAAAAGCGTTAAAACCCCACACGGCGCTGGGTCCCTAACGTTTAGAGCGTCTCAGGTGTAGTTATTTTTTAATTAATTAGTTATATTATTTTGTAAATTGATACAAAAAAGGTAAAACTGAATTAATCTCACAAAACAGGACACCAAAACTGAAGGAAAAATTATTAAGAATATATATTCCGGTCAATAACAATTAAGTGACTTAAAAAATAAATGCCTCAAAAATGACAAAATCGCAATACTAAAGGTGTCATATTCAGGCGAGTATCGATATTTTTAACAATATCGATTGTATCATGAACCGTTACTAAGGTTACATTAGAAGAGCGGCTGATTCGTGAATCAATGATTCATTTGAGTCGAATCTTTGCATGAATCACTCGGTAAAGTGAATTATAGGACTAAACCGGTTCTCGAGGTTTCAAATTCAACGGTCAACCGCCCACTTGAGGGAAGATTATATTGACGTAGGCCTAAATATCGGTTGGTTCCTCAAAGCTATCGTATGATTTTTGAAAACTTAAAATATAGTCATAAGGACTGCTTTTATTGTGATATTGTGGACGTGACATTTTCAGTCAGCATTCATTGTAAGGCGTTCTACAGAATTTATCCTTTTTTATTCCGAAAAATAAAGTAAGTCAAAAGTCGGGCCTGTAACGACGTGATGGTGAGTAAACGTTAACAGAATGATTTTGAGGTGAACTATGCTTTTAATGTTGAGTTTGACAGAGGGATACAATGCGAAGTCTTGGTGTATTCTGCCATCTATTGGACATTCAATGAACTTGCGGTTCAAAAGCTGTTTTGGTTTGTCGTTGACCTTCAAATATAACGATTAAAGTAAATCTTGTGAAACTAATAAAATATTATGAGAGTAAAATTTGCTTTATAACACGGTATAACAAGTTCACAGTTTAACAATTTCTTAAGGGATTTGTTCACATTCATTACTTGTTCCAAAACCACTTTCTTCAGTGGAAAGTCACGTTTCGGTTGAAGGTAATGGGTAAGAAAACAGTGACTGAATACTTATTTTGGAGTTAAATTAACTTTGGAATCCTTTTAAAACTGAATTTTGGGTTTAAAATGAGGCCAGTTTGAACGTACATTCATTCTTTGACAGAAATTTTAAGCTGAAGGACTGCTCCTTTGAGAAAAAATTCAACTGAACAGAAGTGTCTGTATATATATTAAAAAAAACCATAGATAGCCTACTATGAAAAGTACTTCATGGTCCAAGAATTCAGTCTTTTGTTCACACATAGCCTACATGAAAGGTATCCAACGTTCCTTGAAGAATGTCCTAAGGCAAGGACAAAAAGACGTTTGCTCAAAAATCATGCTTTTTCTCTTCCTTTATGTATATATTCTTTCTCCTAACAGGTGACCATCTTGACAAGTTCTGCGAAAGCATAATTACACATTTCAGTCGAAATTACAGCCCCATTCCCAGACATCCCATAATTCTGTGTGTAATACGCTTAGAGGGTGTCTTGGAGCAGATCCTCAACATGAATCCATTACTTGAACAAGTTCGCACGAGGCTGCATATAATTTTGTGTATGTTACAATCAGATATGTAAAATGTGGAAATTGCCTTTGAACTCTTGTTTGCATATTCTAGATTAAAATTCTCCTCCTGTATATTTGGTATTTTCTGATCGGTGTGCATGTCTTCAAAGTGTGTCTGTGCGTTTCAGATAAGCTTCCTGTATTGTTTACAGTAAGGAATGAAGCAACTGGGCCATTTTTGGTGGGTTTGTTGCTATGGAAATGGACAGTGAGCACTTGGGTGTGAGTCTACACGTCAAGCAGATTGTGCACACTTGCACCTTCGCACGGTAAGAGATCTCATAAAAACTCATAATTTTTTTTTTTTTTTTACAGTTTGAATATCTTCATTTTGGCCAAAATGTAACATCAGTTCTATTTAATTACACAGATTATTCACATTTGAGGGCTACAATTACATTTAATTTAAGTCAATCTCTCCTCCTGGGTTTTCTCTTGGTGCACTGAACACCTCTGAGGAGCATTTTATTACTCAGAAGCTGCTCTTTTGTAGCTCAGATGTAATGGAGATCTCATGTAAGTATCCACTTTCTTTTAGATGTTTCTCCTAAAATTCCTTTGTAGAGAAACAAAAATAGATCAAATCCGTTTTTATGAGTTCATAGTGAGATCTCTGACTTTTGATTGCAGACTTTGGTAATTTGACTAATCTGAGCACAGTCTGAGATTCTTCTAAAAAACTAGAAGGTTTTTTTTTTTTTTTTTTAAAGAAATGTCTAAGAAACAGGAAACCTCTGCGGAATTCTTCATTTGCTCTCCATTTAATCTCATTTCAATCTATAGGTAGCAAAATATGACAAAAACATGGATGAGATATCTTTAATATCTCAGTTGCTTCTCATGTGATATTAAAGATATCTCATTCATGTTTTTGTTCCCTATAGAGTGAGAAAATCAGCATCAAATTATGAATAAAACAGAAAATGTTATTGCTCAGAAGCTTCTCTATTTTGTAGCTCAGGAGATCTTACTTTAAATTTACTCTAAACTCTATTTGCCCTGCATTTATTCTCCTTGCAGTTGACAAGCAACAACTGAAAAGTTCAAGAGATCTCATTCATGTTTTATGGAGATTTCATTCAAGTATCCTCTTCATTTTAGATGTTTCTCCTAACATTTCAGAAAATCAGTTTTCATGAGTTCATAGTGAGATTTATGACTTTATATTGCAGATTCTGGAACCTTGACAAATCTGAGCACAGTTGAAGATTTTTCTGGAACTCTACAGGTGTTATTCTTAGATTCTACAGGTGATATTTCTACTTGAACTGATTTCTCCATGTGCTCTCCATTTAATCTTCTTGCAGCTGAAGAACAGCAACTGAGATGTTAAAGAGATCTCATTATGTTTCTTTCCCCACAGAGTGAGAAAATCAGCATCAAATGAATAATAAAACATGAAAATGCTACTCGGAAGCTGCTCTTTTGTAACTCAGGAGCTGTGATGGAGATTAAGCATCATTTTCATTTTAGATGTTTCTCCTAAAATTTCTTTGGGAAACAAAATGAGATCAGTTCAGTTATTAAAAATTCATAGTAAGATCTCTGACTTTCGATCGCAGACTCTGGTACCTTGAAAACTCTGAGCACAATCTGAGAACAACTCTACAGGTGTTATTTTTAGAAGAAACATCAAAGAAGCAAGAAACTCTCCATGTGCTCTTTGTTTAATCTCCTTGCAGTTGAAGAGATATTAAACAGATATCATTTGTGATTTTTCATTTCTGTGGGGTTGCAAACACAACCCTGAATATTTATTAAGTAACCCCAAAAATGTAATAAAGTAAGTCTGGCGCAAAGTGGAAAATTTGAATCTAATGTTTAGGAAAAAATTTTGTTGGTTCCCATAACAACCCTTTTGTGAAGATCACGGAAGCGGAAAAAAATATATTCAGGTACCGTGCCATGCTAACATTTCAGAAACAATTGCAAACAATGAATCATGCACTTGACATATTCCATTTTCATATGAATGTTATTTCACACCACACATTTCTGTTCGGTTTGTGGTCTAATATGTGGCGGAAAGGATTCTTACACAACATCCTCTGTGCTCACGCTTGGTTTAGTGGAAGCACAAGGTTGTTGAACGCCGGCATGTGTTCCCACACATGCAGGCACACATTATTTCATCAACACACTCACTTTTCCTTTTACAGCTACAAATGGCACTATTCTGTTTCTCTCGCTCGCTCGCTCTCTTTTTTTTTTTTTTTTGGCTCACAAGGGGCAGTACACTAGTAATTTTGCTTCTATTTTTGCAGTACGTAGCCTACACAGCAATGTAAGCATTGGCGTTTATTTAGCATTGCATACTATTTTTATTATAAAATATAAAAATACTATATAACAATACTATTTTAGGAAGAAATATAAAAAATACAATTAATAAGTAAAAATACTGTTTTTAATGAAAATATAAAAATGCAATTAAGAAATATATATACTATTTTTAATAAAAATAAATAAATACAACTTTTAATAAACATTTTTAAGGGACTATTTTAATAAAAAAAATACTATTTTTAATAAAATATAAAAAGCACTTCATATATTAACTAATTTCAATAAAAATGTTTAAAAATACTAACATATGAAAAATCAAAATAATAAAAAATTTAAAAGCTATGTTTAATAATAGAAAGTGAAAAGTCGTGACATATTGTCAAGTATGGTGACCCATACTCGAAATTGGTGCTCTGCGTTTAACCCATCCAAGTGCACACACACACAGCAGTGAATAGTGAACAAATGCGCACACACACCGTGAACACACACCCAGAGCAGTGGGCAGCCATTGCTCCAGCGCCCAGGGAGCAATTAGGGGTTCGGTGCCTTGCTCATGGGCACCTCAGTCATGGTATCGAAGGTGGTGAGAGTGCTGTTCATTCACAATCCCCACCTTCAATTCCTGCCTTCAGGTTACAATCCCGACTCTCTAACCATTAGGCCACGACTTCCCCTGAAAGGGGGAAAGGGAAGGGGTGTGTGGCCAAGTATCCTCTGCATTTAACCCATCCAAGTGCACACACACAGTAGTGAACATACACCCAGAGCAGTGGGCAGCCAATGCTGCAGCACCTGGGGAGCAGTTGGGGATTTGGTGCCTTGCTCAAGGGTCTCACCTCAGTCATGGTATTGAGGGTGGAGAGAGTGCTAGTTATTCACTCTCCCCACCTACAATCCCTGCCGGACCTGGGATTCAAACCCACGACCTTCGGGTTACAAGTCCAACTCTCTATCCATTAGGCCACGACTGCCTAAGTACTATTTTAATAAAATATGAAAACAAAAATTAATCTTTTAATGAAGAAAAATACAAAAATAAAAATACAATTTAAAAAACTATTAAAACTAAAAATACTATTTTAACAAACAAAAAATACCTTTTAATATTTTAATTTATTTTAAATACTTTTAAATATTTTTTAACAAAATAAAATAATAAAAATGCTGTTTTAATAAAAATAAAAAATACCATTTTAATTAACAAAATAAAAAACTACTTTAACAAAAACTTAAAATACAGTTTACAAATACCTTTATAAAAATCAAATAAAAGTAAAAGTAATAGTTTTAAAAATTATTTTAATTAAAATAAAAATGGTATAGTGCACATTTCGAAGGTGGCCCTTTATTCGGCAGTGTCTGGCACATTTCAGCAGTAATGTGTCCCTTACATGCAGTAGTCCAGCACTAATCTGAGATGGATGGATGACCCAAATGAACACGATTCAAATAAAACAATGACAACATGTGGTTCTCTGCCCAGAATGCAGAGGAGGGTGAGAATCCCAGCACAACAGTCTAACAGAAAAGAGGATTTAAATAGAGACAGACGAGGGAGACAGAGAAAGAGGAACTTTTTGAAGTTGTCATATTTTGAAAGTGGTCTGATAAGGCTCTTCACAATCCACCAAAAAACGAGCTGCCTTCAGGGCAGAGTTCTCCTTCTTACAAGACAGATTTTAAGAAGAAAAAGTTTGATGATGAATATGAAACCATATGAAGGACAAGATGAAAGAGGAGAACATAATAGAATGACAGGCTAGGACTGAATGGAATAGAAATAATTCTGCTGAGGGTAGTTTTGATTACATAAAGCCCTGTATTTTCTTGAACAGAATAGAATAAGCTCAGTATTCCGAGGAGAAGAGAAGATGTCTGTTTGAGACAGATAATCAAGGTAGTTTGAGTTAAATCAGTGTCCAAATCAGTGAAATTGCCCTCAAATTGCTGTAGCCTATCCTCTCATGTCTCTCAGACAAAGACGGCTGGAAAGAGATGCTGTTCACTTGTATGAAACACTGAATGCACTAATACAGCTGGTTTTATATAAAATATAGCCTGTGAGTCAAAGTAGCCTATCTGTGGTCATTTCCCGCCAAAATTAACAGACAATGAAAAAATAGCTCACAAACAACCACGCTAGACTTGGCTCATTTCAAATGGACAGATCGAGGTGAACAGAAAGAAAGAAAAAAAAACAGATAAATATGTTTTAAAAATCTAAAATGTAGGCTAAAGACTTCTGTGAAAAGCTTTTAAATTAATCTTTACAACGCAGTTGTGGCTTCAGTAACGTCACTGTTTAAATCAGGTCAATGCGCCATTTCTACAGCTGTGGCTTTAACTCTCTCATTGCCAATACTGCAGGATCCCCTGCCTACACATTCATCTAATCAACCTGCTGGCAAATCTACTGAACGCTTCTCCATGCTGAGGAACTTTGCGGGTGATCTTCTGGTAACGCGTCAAAGCCGTAATCTAAGTTTCCAGCATGTGAGAATGAGAAGATTCGATGTTGTGGCGGAATACAAAACTTTACGCTCTATTTTCACCAGAAAGATAAAGTTTTCTAATGCTTTGGAGAGGAAAAGTCATCTTCCGTGTGGAACGATCCGCTGCGTTCGTGCGTAATTGCAGCGGTTGGAAGGATTCCTTTCAGCACCGATCCATTCATGAGGATATTGTCAAGGTGCAAATTATTCACTGATTTAAGTGGGGCAACTATCAGGAATTTCCCGCCTGGTAATCTTTTAAGGTTCGCCTCATGCAGTCCAATTTGTCTTTTGGCGCCCTACTATCATTTAACCGTCAACTATCCTAAAGACGTTTAAATTTAAACAAAACATTATGGTAACACTCTAAAGCCCCGTTCACACCAAGAACGATAACTATAAAGATAACGATATTAGCGTCCACGATATCTTCTGTTTATTCTAAGCGCACGCACTTGAGCCGCTTTAAATTCTCCAGCTCTTTATAGCAGAATGGATTCTGATTGGCTGTCAATCTTTGTATCGTTTATCAGCTGGAAAAATCGTTCTGAAAGTGTTTCCAACAATATCGTTTCTTTGTGCCTTTATCGTTATAGTTGTGGTGTGGACTCTGCTATTCTTTATAACTCTTTATCGTTCTTTATAGTTATCGTGCTTTGTGTGAACGGGCCTTACATTATAGATTGTGTCACATATTTATAGCCTATATTATAGGCCTATTTATAATAGGCTAATAAATAACAAAGTGAATTAGAGCAGGTGATACATTTTGTAACGGAACTGTTGCTACGACTTTTTGGGATTTGTTAACTCTCTGACTAAAATAAATAAATAAATAGCTAGCCTATTATTTGTTTGTGTAGCGTAAAAAGATTCTTCTTACCTTCCCATTGAACACTACTTGTCGCAAGCGTATTTAGGTGTAGCGAAAAACAATCATTCTAACCTAAACCTTCGAACGACCTACTGTTACTATGGTTACCTTCTTAGTGAGCATAGCTGCTTGCAAGCATCTATTTACTGCACTCTGGCTAACTTATGATTTGTCGGTGTACAGTGCGAATAAAACATACATTTACAGTTAGTCATGTAGCCTACTAAATACTTAAAGAAAGCGTTTGAGCGGTGTATAAATTTAACTAAACTTTTATCGTAGGACGTTCGAAAACGCATTAACCTATATATATATATATATACATACATATATATATGCATACATACGCATACACACACACACACACACACACATTGTATCTTAACATTTCTTTCTTTTTTAGTTATCATTTTACGGTTAACTATGGAAGCCCGTTTCCGCCACCTTGAGAAAAAATATAATTCTGTAAGTCATAATAATGAGATACTTTCTCATAATTATGACTTAGTATCTCGTTATATTGAGAAACTTTCTCGTAATAATGAGAAAATTTCTCATAATAATGACTTAACATCTCGTAATAATGACTTATTTTCTCGAAATAACGAGAAACTTTCTCATAATAATGACTTATTTTCTCATAATAATGACTTATTTTCTCGAAATAACGAGAAACTTTCTCATAATAATGACTTATTTTCTCGAAATAACGAGAAACTTTCTCATAATAATGACTT
>JAFVLL020005939.1:0-17386 GCA_021397915.2 Tor tambroides | reverse complement strand
GGGTTGCCTTAGTGTAAACATTAGCACATTTCAACCAAACACCTAAACCCAACTGTCTAATCTCACTTTTTATATATTGTTGTAGTATGGTAATACTGTAACTGCATAAATAGTTAAGATAATGCTGTATAAGAGGGTAATTTTAATGTAACTCTGTGTGGATATTTATGAATGTTTAGCACTGTGCTGGAAAACGTCCCACAGTCGCGTGCGAATCTCAGTGTCTGACAGTAAATGAAACGTTGAGCGTCGCATCAGACACAGCTGTCACTTCAGTACCCAGAGGTTTGACTAGTGTTCATTCAGATCTACTTGACCTCTGACCTCCCTAAACACTGAGGAACAGTTACTGTCTGAGACAGAGATGTAAATATTACATGCTGACAGTAGTGTTAGATTAGGAGTTACAGGTGAACAGCCTAAACTCAACCGTAACCTAGATGTTAATATTATGAATGAAAAGCCAGAGATTATATCTTCTTTATTTGAACACATGCTGTAATAATATTTGGAAAACAGCAACATTTTTAGCTTTGGCAGTTGTGTTTGTAAAATGGTAACACTTTAGGGACCAGTTCTCACTATCAATTAGTTGCTTATTAGCATGCCTATTATTAACATATTGGCTGTTTATTAGTACTTACAAAGCACATATTTTGCATGACCATATTCTACATCCCTACCAATACCTAAACTTAACAACTACCTTACTAATTATTAATAAGCATCAAATTAGGAGTTTGAGGCAAAAGTCGTAGTTAATGGTTTGTTAGTAGTGAGAATTGCACCTTAAAATAAAGTGTGACCAGTAAAACCTATGACCATGTTGTACTTGACACTTTACTGACATCCTTATATCTGCACATCACGTGTCCCTGTGACAATACAATGTTAAGAAGCATCTGTGAGAACGGCAATAAATTAAAGACAATCTCACAAATTGTATGCATTTAACTATGGCAGCCAGAGTTTCATCAAAAATGCAATGGTTGCTATTACTATTAACCTGAATTTACATAAGATTATCCCATATTCATTAATCATGGTTTTGAATTATTACTGAAACTATTATATTTTGATGTACACCATCTTAAAATACTAGTTTGGAGAATAAATTAAGACAATTACAAAACAAAGCGTGTTGTTGTTATACTAAAGTGTCAATAAACATCTACATATCAATGTCAGGCAGCATCAGCATAACATGATTCACATACAGTAATATCACTGACGTGAATGTCAGAAGAATCAATATTCACTGTGGTCCTTAAAGAAGTGTGTGCTTATTCTCATTCTCCCCTAAAAAAAATCCCATTATGTTTTTATATAATACCACAGTAAAACAGTTCCTGTGGGAAAACTGTGGTAACTTGGTGACAGCGGGATTCTTCTACACTGTTTGAATGAGATCCCAAATTGTTTATTATAGTCAGTAATCAGTAGTACATCAGTAGTAAGTATGGTATTTTGGTTATCATGGGAAATTTATGTGAAAGCAATTAATTAGCCAAAAAAAGTGCTTAATTGCGCATATGATCGTCAGGAAGCATCAACAGTTCCCAAGGTACTGTAGCAGCAGAAGATGAGAGAGTTTGCGCTTTTACCTTCTTTCGCCATTCAGCACATATGAGCTGCGGAAGAAGCCCAGGAGCTCGTGCTCGATGTGCGCGTGGAAAGTGATGTTGATCTTGTATGTTCTGAGGGGCTTCATCTCTCTGTGCAGCGCGATCACATACACCTGCTTGGGCTGGTAGTGGAAGCGGCGCTGGATCCTCATGGCGCCCGCTTTCTTACTGTCCGAATACACCAGCACTTTCTCCACCTCCAGCCGGTCCGTGTGCAGCACGATCAGCTTGGTGGAGTGGACGCACTCGAACTCAATGTTGACCTCGCCGGAGAAGGTGAAGTTCTCCATGGACACGGACAGGCGGAGGTCGTAGTGGCGCGGGCGCAGGGTGGCCGGTAAGCGCAGATGTCTCCAGGGCTGCTGGCCGTCCTCTGAGTCTCTGTGACTGATGTTCCCGTCCCGGGACTGTTTCCACTTACTGTTGCTGGAGCCGTTCGCGGCCAGAGCCCCGCTGCTCTCCGCGGCGCATCTCTCGAAGCTGACGCTGAGCGTGATGGCGATGGCCGTGACGATGATGAGGGTGAGGATGGAGATGGCGAAGCCCAGCACAAGTCTCTTATTCACCGTGATGTGCTGCTCGGTCGTCCGGGGCCGGACCACCACGCTGTCGGCCCACTGATCGGACAGAGCCCGTCCGTTCCTCATGCTCGCGTCCTCGATCCCCATTATATGACGGATCTGATGTGTTTCATATTCATGATCAGCCTCCGTTTACGCGGTGCAGCTTCAAACTGCGGAGAATGAACCGGCGGACTGATTTAAAGGCGAAAAATTCGGCAAAGATCCCGCGAAATGCGCAAAGCTTCGAATAGAATGAATAGAACTGATGATCGATGACCTCGCGCGAATCAGAAGTTCGTTCGGTCAGATGCTGGAGCTCATCGAGTCCCGCCGCACATTCATTTCTGCCCTGACATCAGTCTGATGTGGATGAAGGTCCAGCACCTGCTTCCTGATCAATCGCGAGAGTGTTGTGAATCTCTCTTGGCTCTGTTCATTTCTGCCTCCATTCTCATCTCTCTCTCTCTCTCTCTCTCTCTCTCTCTCTATCCCTCTTCTCCCCCTCCCTCCCTCAGACATTCAGTCTAGTAATTCCGTCTAAATCTTATGTTCAGTTAAATCACATTTAATTAAACAGTGAAATATTCAGACAGGCTGATGTGACTCTTCTCCTCTTTCACACACATCGAAACTGCAGAGTTGCATGAATATTCAATAGAATAATGGAACTTAGACAAATTAAATGGAAAAATGATACACATGTACATGTCAAAAACTTACAGCAGCGCTGTGACAGTATTTTCAACACAATTATTACACATCACACATTAGAAGATGTCTGTTTTGTACTTTGACAACAAAAGCATGAAAGATGGAGGTGTAATGAGCAATTCAATAAAAGCATTCAGGTTGTGTGGGGCAGTCGAGTGAGCCTTTCTCCCTGCGAGAACACAATCTATGTATAATCACTGAAATGAACTACATCTGTACGAAACTAAAGGCTGCTGTCCATGGTGCTGAATCGTAGTGCTATTTCAGCACCACTAAAGAAACTTGACTGGAAAAATGCATTTCAAACAAGGTCACAGAACACTTCACCATCTGCCATTGGTAGAAAACACAGATCGACCAGCCCAAGCTCATGCCATTGGTTGGTTGATTTTCAAGCAATGCTTGAACCACAAAGCCACTTTTCAGGGGAATCAAACTACAAAAATGTAGTTTCTACATATTAAGATAATTGACGATTTATACAGTATTTTTAATATATTTAAAATGATACACTTTAGCTTTAATGAGTTTGACAATTTTTTAATCACTTAAATCCAGTAACTTACGCTTAAATCCAGTAACTACCCTGCACAAGCTTTATCACAAGCTTTTAATGATCTTAATCCTGCAAAGATTATATATATATCCCATTATTCCATAAATTATTCATAAAATGGATTTAATGAAGTCCAGAGGATCTTAAAAATGTAGTGATTTTTGTAGAATAAGCACCAATACAAGATATAGATACCAGATGTATAAAACATAAAATAATAAACGTGATGCCATTTCAATAGTTCATATTATCTTTAAGTTTATAGATTTTTACCCTTTTTTAGCAATTTTGTAGTGATACAGCATAAAATGAAGCAAAAATATTTATTTGTTTGTTTTATTAATTACATTTGTCACTGAATTAAATATCAAAGATCGTACTTATTTTACACAAGTCTGTGGTCATGCACGACTGTTATGCACAGAGCATCCGTTATTAGGCATTAATCACATTACAATACAGTAGACAAATAATAAACTTCGATTACACGGTGTTCTGAATTGTGTTGGTATTTTTAATACACATTTTCCTTCTTGTTTGACCTGAATTCATTTTGACATTTATTTACCCTTTATCTTCTTTTTTAGGTAAGATGCCATCATTTACCACAGCACATGTTTCTGCAGATGTCAATGTGGTCTCATTGTTTGTAAGCGACCTTCATCCTGATGTTTTCAAGTTCTTCATCAGATGTTCATCAGGCATTTTGTTAGTTTTGGATGATATTCAACAGTTGTTCTAGGTCCAGATGTCTGATCTGCCTCATAAATATCTGCTGATCTTGTACATAACAGATAATGAAATACAGCAGTTGCTGAATTAATCTGAGCTGTAAGGGTTTGGTTTAGCAGACATCAATCCATAAATTATTGAATCTTGACTTTTATTGTATTATATTAAATGTGTGCGATTGCTTTAATCTGTAATCAGTTATGTTTGAGTAACCCGTCCTTCAGACCAGCAGAAATAAGATTACATAAAGGCCAGCATATTTAAAATGAACACACTTAATACAATTTAAATTAGTACATCTTAAATAGATATGTAAATAAAATTAGCTCCAGCATGGGTTTTGATGTGAAATATTTTCTGATGATTAAAAAAATGAATTCAGAGGAGCAAGTTTTCTTGAGGACATCAACACTGGTCATGCTGCATGATCTATCAATGTGAGTTTGTTGTCTGTGGTTTGATTTTGTGTCATTTGTTCCTTTGCACTTTGACCTTTGTGTTTCTATAACATGGTGAAATGTAATTATGGGTACTCTTCTGCTTCCCAGGAGGTTTTGCTGGATTTCTGGCCATGTATGAGGAACCACGTGAAGACTGATGAGAAAGAGACGGTTCCTCTTTGATTCTCATCAGTTATGACATGGTGAGCGTTATTTATTATGTCATGATTTTGTTCATTTATCAACCATCGTCTGTTAGCATTCCACAAACCCTCAAACACGCTCTACTGCTTTAATCCAACCTCCACATATCCCACCACTCATTTGTCTCAGTACATCTGTCATTGTTTCATAAAGGAAGACCAGCGGTGGCTCTTTGAACGAAGTGATGGCTCCAAACACCAAATAACACTCTCAATTTGCAGCCGTCGGCATGGCTGGTTAAACAGCACAGCGAGAGGACAGCCGTGAGCACGTGAAGAGACTCTTGAAGGAGCCGGGAGAGAGAAAGCAAGGTGGAAAGATGATGAGGATAAAGTAAAAAGGAGAAAGGGGTTTCTAGTTCAGCTGATTCTATTCACATTTGAAATTCTCTAAACTAGAACAGGCAGGAAATGCATTTAGATTCCCATCCGATCAAGATCCTTTACACCCCTAAATAATTTCAAACCTATTCTCATGAAATAATGGGGCTGAGATGGAACGTTCTTGAATGATTGCAAGATCTTCGGATCAAATGAAAATGGAGGTGCATTTAAGGAGAAAAATAAGCAATTTCCACATGGCGTCTGAGCACAAAAGCCTGTGTCATGGTGCATAAACTATGTGCCTCCTGTTGAATGAAAACATATAACACAAGATCAGTCTGGAGGGACTGTGAGGGAGGCTAATTGAATAATAAAAAAAAAAAACGCCAGTAAAATGTCCTTGAGGGCAGCTGTGACTGCCGGCACATAGAGGGTCATTTCAGAGGGGAGAAATGAAGAGAAACACACTCACACAGACAGAAAAAGTATATAAGCAGAGCAGAGACACATCGCCCCCTGCAGTCCACAAGTAACATTAACGTAAGAATCACAACCAACAATGGACAGATATATGCAACGCAACTGCTCTGTTAAAGTGCAGTGTCCCTTATCGAAGCAATATGGTGAAGTCTCTCTGAAACCTGTGAAGTTTTGCTGTTATTCATCATCTCAAGTATCAAGCAGATGTCCTTGTCCAGTGGAACTTCTGCAATTTTAAACAGCTGTTGTGTTTCAGGCAATGAATGAGCCCACCTGCAGAGCCATTGGGAAATCAACCTCACACACCTGCTTGACTCACACTGACGACAAGCTGTAGCTGTTTAAAGGTGCAAGAGTAAAATTGTCGGTAAGTACACATTGCATATCATCCTTGCCACAAGGGACGCTGGAGTGGGCATTAGGGTAATCTGACTTTTTCTATGGTCAGTTCTGTCTTTAAGAAAAATACAAAAAAAAAGTTCTGCCATGAAATTCTATATGGCACAAGCCGATAGCTTCTAACTCTGTGATATAATTACATTACATGGCACAGCTGATTGGTTCTTTTCACATCAGCAGCCAATGAGCTTGCTGCTCAACATCCAAATACTCTCATCACTGTAGTAATTTGCAGTGTGCTTTCGGAAACCCTCCACCTGTATAGATCTGCTACGGGTAATTTCACATATGTGACCCTGGACCACAAAACCAGTCTTAAGTCGCTGGGGTTTATTTTTAGCAATAGCCAAAAATACATTGTATGGGTCAAAATGATTGATTTTTGTTTTATGTCAAAAATCATTAGTATATTAAGTAAAGATCATGCTCCATGAAGATTTTTTGTAAATTTCATACTGTAAATATATCAAAACATAATTTTTGATTAGTAATATGCATTGCTAAGAACTTAACTTGGACAACTTTAAAGGCGATTTTCTCAGTATTTAGATTTTTTTGCACCCTCAGATTCCAGATTTTCATATAGTTGTATCTCGGCCAAATATTATCCTATCCTAACAAAGCATACATCAATGGAAAGCTTATTTATTCAGCTTTCAGATGATGTATAAATCTCAATTTTGAAAAATTGACACTTATGACTGGTTTTGTGGTCCAGGGTCACATATGTTATATGTGCAGGGGAAATTCATGTATGTTATATGTGCAGCAGCAATATTTCATACATGCTTACAGCAATGTGTCTGTGGATGTATTAGCAGTAGCAAGTCTCGGTTCTTGCTCTGCCACAGCAGCGTATCAAGATCTATTCCGCCAAGACCAAACACGTTAACATTGCCGTGTATATTACCATGCTAAACTCACCAAGAGTTGTCATGACAGAGTAACTGTCTTAGTAGAGCAAGAGAATTTCGATGATCAAGTTAGACAAGGTTAGTAAAACTCTTCACATATTAATGTCTAAGTGAATAATGTCCTCTTCAAGTTGGAAATTCTGTAATTAAAATTTACAAGCACGAGTGGCCATGCAAGCAAATACTTATTTATGAGTTGAAAACTCTAGATGGAGTTTCCGAATTGTGACATTGGAAGGTGCGTGTCCAGTTTTCAAAATTGTGGAAACACTGATCCACTGTATATAGACAACAAGAGTGAGGTTAATCGAAGAAAAAAAAAATGTAACAAAAATTGATAGAAATATGAGATAGAGAGAGATTGATAGAAATAATAATTTTGAATTACGTAGGAATTTGGGATTATCGTTTACAATATAATTGACTTTTTTTAGGTTGGTTCCATGTTATGTATCTGACTTGAATGCATAATAATGAATGCCCGACTTGGAGGTACAAGCTTCCCAGATGCACTTGAAGGTAAGATAATAACGCTTGGGGTTTAAAGAGTCATTTAAAGATAACTCTATCGCCCCCTTGAGGACAGATGATTGTTACCTTCATGAACAAATTGGCGTACTTGCAGAGTTTGTTTTTGGCCTTAATAATCTGTAATTGCATATTTGGACAGAATAAGATGCATCTTAAAATTGCATGTAATGTAGCTGTGAGTGTTTTGCTGGAGGGAAGTTGATTCTGTCCAGGGAGGTGCAGATTTTTCAAATCAGTCTAGAATTCATCCGTCAGCAGTTTCAGTCACACACACATTTGACACTCATTCATAATTCATACGTCCGATGGATATGATATCGTATAAGCAGTAAGACAGCAGGGAATTGGTATTTTTACCCACCACTATGATACAACCTGACTGTGCGGCTGATGCAAATGCTTTTGTTCACCAGTAGATTGAGGTGCATCTGATTCAGAGACATTTCCAGAGAGATAAATGTGCTGAAAGAACCAAAAGAACTAAATTTTTACCCTCACAATGTGAATAAATTTGGTTAAGTAGCTTTAAATGAAAAGCTTTTAGCAATGATATAAGTTACTGTGGAGTGAAATGTGCCTGAGAATGGAGACAGTGTTTCTGGATCTGAATGTTAATGGCAGCTACCATTACCCAGAAGCCCTCGGGCCTCTTTCCACTGGTTATAAGGCACCAAAGAACCACGTCCAAACAAACACACTGGCCATTTCTCCGTCCAGGTCAATAAGTTTGTCGGTTTGCTCAGAATTCATCGATCTGCAGTCTCTTATCAAGCGAACTGCTCAAACGAGGGCTGAAAATGCACTCAACCGACTTACACCTTCTTACACACGAGTCACTGTGTGTCCCTGAGAGATACACAGACTAGTTTCAAGCTAGATTATAGGGAAATCAAAAATGCAGCGTTTAATACAGTCTTAAAGTTTAAACAACATCTATTAGCTGAGTGATGGCTCATTGTAAAAAGCAAGGTTTTATATTTTCACAGTTATGAGGTGATTTATTTTGAGCTCTACTATTGTTTATCATAATGCCAAGACTTTTAAATTTTGAATCTTGGTTTGGCTTGAACTTTAAGTAAAGTTGCATTATATTATGGGTTTATAAGAAAACTTTTGTAAAGTAAGTGCACTTACAAAAAGTACTGTGCCAATGTACATTGATGGTGTTGGATAGTAATGACACCCTACTTCGTCAAAATGACACATACATGGGAAAATACATAATATTACCCTGGTAAATGGTACTTCCATTGTAAAAACCTAACAACCATGATATTACAATGGAACAAGTGGGGAGCAAACATGGTATTATTATAGTACATGTCCAAATACCATGTTTTACCATGTTTTTGCTATCCTCTACATAATTATAATCCAGACGGAACAATGCATTTATTTATACAGTACTGAATAATCAATGCAGTTTGACATTTATTTGACACTCTTCAAGAAAGACAGAACAAACAGTGACTCACAGCTTTACATGTGACAAATGCATTGTGGCATTAAACTCATGCCTGAGTCCCTCCTGAGAAGCTCGGCTCTTCTTTTACAGCACAAACACAGTTCCTTGTGACAGTCTAATGATTTATTGTCCGTTCAGCAGCTTTTATCTCATCATCCTGACAAACTCTGATGATTTCCCAGGATCAAACTATGCTTAGAAATAAAGCAGCCAGGCAGGTTGAAAATGAACAGTCGTTTGGTCTCCAGGGGTTTTGAGTCCTGCTGTGTGTTTCAGACTGTTGCCGTATTCAGACCGACATCCAGATGCGATTTGCACAGGCTTTGATGGGATGATGATTTATACGGTCCTGATGAGCGTCATATGAGGATGATGATGAGAAAAGTGTCGTTCACATTGTTAGAGGAACTTTGGAAAAAACACATTGTTCCTGGTGTTTGTGAACTAGAATCTCACAATGTTCTTGTGGGGGTCATTTCACCTCATTCCAATTAAATGAGCAATAAAACTTTATAGGTTAGAATAATCTTTACATTTAACAAGTAAAATGTGGTTTGAACCATAAACGGATACAAGCGCAAATAACATGCTTGACAGTTTTATGTGCAACATTCCCCATAAAATAAAAGTTTCACCAAACTCCCAGAGAATCGCAGCAAACAGGGATGATCCGTAAATTGTTTGGGCTGAGTATTTTCCCGTCATTCTCTCCGCTGATTAATTACCATGATTTTCTCCACTGGTTGTCAAGGCAACAGCAGTGTTCTGTGCTTTCAGTGCTGTTTGGGCCGTTGACAGTATGTAATTAAATATAAGTTGCTATTAGGACTGGAGGATACACTGTAATTATAAGGCTTTGCTTGTTCCCTGTGGTTTACCAGGCTGCTGGGGAGGTGCTGTCATTCATATGGCCGCCCAGACGCCCCCAAACACTGATACAGAGGTCTGTCTGTTCCTGAGAGTTTGTGTGGAGATAGAAAACATTTTGAAGTCAAGGTGAAGTTAGAATTTTGTTTAAAAAAAGCAGAGTTTATCACAGGTGAATTGAAAGATGTCAACGGCATGCATGTGAATCACAAAATGATATTGTCTTGGAATCTTGTTTGCCAGACTTTAACTTTCATCATATTTAAATTTTAGGCCGCTTTAAATGGACCAGAAGGTGAAAGGAGTGAAAAATAACCAAGTTCTCTTTGTGTTCACACTGACTCTGGATCTAAACTAGAATATATTCTGGAATTTTCATTTAAAATCTAGTTTTGCAATATTAATATAAATATTAGCCATTTTTCAACTTAAAAATAAATAATATACTCTATATTTAGCCTATTTGATTACTGCAAACCAATATTTAATCTAATATTATAATAAAGAAAACGTGCATGTGCGCTCAGTATCACAATTACCTCACATGCAAAAACAACATTAACAGATCAAGTTCCCAATGACCAAAAAGGAAAGTGTGTGTGTGTGTGTGTGTGTGTGTGTGTGTGTGTGTGTGTGTGTGTGTGTGTGTGTGTGTGTGTGTGTGTTTGAGAAAAAGAGTTCTGATAGGAAAGAACACAGTGTGACTCAATCCTATTGTATCCTGCTATCATTATGTGTTACCATCTGTAAATCATATATACTCTTATCAAGGATGATATTTAATACAGGAAGTCAAGAGTAGAAATCCATATCAGAGAAACCAAGAAGCCAGATGGATATTGAGCAAATACATTTAACTATAGTGTGATATTGAGCTATATGTGCATGAACCATGTTTTCCTCTTTCAGTGTTGTTGATATTACTGCACACTTCTCAGTTCTTGAAAGTGTTTTTCATTCTTCTTCCTTCAAGGTCTCGCACTCTTTCTCGCAGTGCAGCATTATCATGAAAACTGTATGAAATGTGAAACTAAAGAGCTCTTTCCTTATTTCATGGCTTATTTAGAGGGGATGCACTGCAGTCTTTTAAACAGACAGGACTGTTATTGTGTTTTATGTCTTATTATTATTAAGGCCACTGCAAAATATATGTATATATGACATTTTAAACATTGTCACAACTATAAATGGTTTTGAAAGATAAAAAAACAGAATCTGCGATTAATGCAAGAAGCCTTTAATTAGACAACAAGAGTTTTTCTACAGAGACTTATGAGAACGTAACACATCTGTTTGGAAACACAAGTGTTGTTTTAGCCTGAGATCATAATACTTTCAACAAATCTTTCTTCAGTTTCAGATTATATATAAACTTCCAGATATATTAATGTAACACAGCCATTGATTAAAATGGGAGAAATCCTGCACAAAAGAAAACAGCCTTTTCAGAGACATGACATGCATATGTAAAGAAATGAGAACTGTTACATTATGCATGAATTTTTCCATGAATTTCAAAAACAGTTCAACATGACAAGCAAATTCTGCCTCCACCGCTGACAATAAGCTGCCCATAGAGCCCATACACTGCGTGCCATCTTAATGTGCCACATCAAGTCAGAGCACAAAGCCTCTGCCACCGGTCCTACGCAAATGTGTTTCTTTCAAATCCTCCCCGCTCGCTCCTCAGCTTCATTATTCTCCAAACATCATGAAAATACAGTGAGACAGTCAACAGATTCAGATGGCTTCCTTCCCACCTCGTCTACATCAAACCTCATGCCATTATATCCTTCCAAGATTGACTTACAAACGCCAGCATGAGGCCCAAGACTCCCACAAGCCCATTTCCACGGTGTTTGGTGGAAGAGGTTTATAACATGGTGGAAATACTCTAGATGTGCTTTTAGAGCTGTATGATTAAATAATGATAGAGAGGAAACCTCTGAGTCTGGATGGAAAGGTCTTTTTTATATGAGTACACTGAGCTGAAAGACACTTCCTGTTTATTTTTCTTCTGCTGAAAAAATGGAAACACGCAGAGGTTCATATTTACAGTGCCCTCCACTAATATTGGCACCCTTGGTAAATATGAGCAAAGGCGGCTGTGAAAATAAATCTGCATTGTTTATCCTTTTGATCTTTCATTCCAAAAATTCACAAAATTCTAACCTATCATTGAAGTAAAACAATTGAAAATGGGGAGAAAATCTCATGATGAAATAAATGTTGTTCTCCAATACGTTGGCCACAATTATTGGCACCCCTAGAAATTCTTATGAGTAAAATATCTCTGAATTATATTCCCATTCATATTTACATTTTTTAGCACACCAAGGTGACTAGGAGCATGAAATTGTCCAGCCATGACTTCCTGTTCCACAGGATTATAAATATGAGGAACACAAAGGCCAAATTCCCTTAAACAACCATCACAAGGAGTAAAACCAAAGAATATATTTCTGATGTGCAGAACAAGATTGTTGAGCGTCACAAAATAGAAAGTGGCTGTAAGAAAAGAGCTAAAGCATTGAAAATCCCCATTTCCAACATCAGGGCAATAATTAAGAATTTCCAATCAACAGAAAATGTTACGAAACTGCCTGGAAGAGGACGTGTGTCTATATCGTCCTAATGCACGGTGAGAAGGAGAGTTTGAGTGGCTAAAGACTCTTCAAGGACCACAGCTGGAGAATGGCAGAGATTAGCTGAGTCTTGCGGTCAGAAACCTAAAAAAAAATAAAAAAAATCAAACAGCCCCTACATCACCACATGTTGTTTGGGAGGGTTTCAAGAAAAATTATCCTCGCTCATCCAAAAACAAACTCCAACATATTCAGTTGTCAGACATGACTGGAACTTCAAATGGCACTGGCTTCTATGGTCAGATGAAACAAAAAAAAGAGCTTTTTGGCAGCAAACCCACCAGATAGGTTTAGTACAAACGAGGATAAAAAGTACCCCATGCCCACGGTTAAATACACTGCTAGATCTTTAATGTTGTGGGCCTATTTTTCTGCTGGAGGTCCTGGACGTCTTGTTCAGATGCATGGCATCATGGATTTTATCAAATACCAACAGATAAAAAATCTAAAGCTGACTGCCTCTGTATTAAATCTTATAATGGGCAGTGGTTGGATCTTCCATCAGGACAACAATCCAAAACAAACATCAAAATCAACACAAAAATGTGTCACTGAGCACAAAATGAAGCTTTTGCCATGGTCGTCCTAGTCCTCTGACCTAAACCCTATAGAAAATGAGTGGGTGAACTGAAGAGAAGAAGCACCGTCATGGAGCTGGGAATCTAAAGGGTCTGGAGTGATTCTGGATGAAGGAATGGTCTCTGATCTCTTATCAGGTTTTCTCCAAAATCATCAGGCATTATAGGAGAAAACTCAGAACTGTTATCATGGGAAAAGGATGTTGCAATAATTGGGTGCCAATAATTGTGGCCAACATGAACTAGAGAAAGCATTTATTTCATTTACGTCAATGATAGGTTAGAATTTTGTGAACTTTTTGAATGAAAGATCAAAAGGATAAACAATGCAGATTTATTTTCACAGCCGCCTTTGCTCATATTTACCAAGGGTGCCAATATTAGTGGAGGGCACTGTATATACTGACAAACTGATGCAGATTTTAATGTCTGATGCCAATAACATTAAAATGAAATAAAACATATTAAATAAAATTAAATGATTGCAAATAACAAGTACGAAAAAATTATTTCAAAAACTTTAATTTACCCTTATTTTAAAATATTTACTAAAAAT
Organism: Tor tambroides; assembly: GCA_021397915.2. Taxonomy (NCBI): domain Eukaryota; kingdom Metazoa; phylum Chordata; class Actinopteri; order Cypriniformes; family Cyprinidae; genus Tor; species Tor tambroides. Next base: position 3,797 of record JAFVLL020005939.1, on the reverse strand, counting down.
TTGCTAAAACATAAATGTAGATACTCTTGAGAATTACTACTCAATACTTGAATTACTGTTTAATAACACTTATTCAAAGATATTTTCAGAATATTTACTCAGAATTCACTGAAAGATATTTTGTGAACTGAAAATGATTGCATTGAAAATGCATTAACTGCATGCAAAAGCAGATAATCTGAAAAAAAATTGACCTGGCTAATATAAATTTATCATATTTTTATCAATGTCACATCAATAATATTTTCATTTAAAAATATGAAGATTAGATGTAATATCATGCATTTTGACAGTAAATTATTTATCTTCTTTTTCTGATTTTGCGTGAACCACTGCAGCATCCAGATGCTTTTTGCAATAATCGAGGCTTATTTCTGATTCTCAGACGGACATATGGAAAAATATGCTGAGCATTTTAAATTCTGTCAGTCTGGTCAGGAAGAGACGAGACCAGACACATTGAGAGCAGCTGAAACATGGGAAACTGAAGTGCCTGGGGCTTCTATCAGCGGCCAGGATTGTGATGAGTTATTGAGTTTGGGGAGGAGATTTGAGTTTGTGCTGAGGTAAGCTTGGACAGACCAATACAAATAAAATACTATGGAAGCAATCCAATGCTCGATAACCCACCTCCACCAAGACCCCTTCATACGGCTTACACTGTTAACAAACCACCAACATCCAACAGAAAAATCAAAGGAACCAGTTCACCAATGTACAGACAATAAAGCTCAGCATCTGAGGATAGAACTTCAGTTTGTGATTGACAGATCTAACATCTGTTCTTTATCATCAGTTCTTTGATGAGTGTTGCTTATTAATAAAAAATGCAAATGTAAAGGAAACTTTTTCATTTTGTTCAGGTTGTGAAATACCTGAAAGCTCATTTGCAGCTTCTGATGCGCATTTAATAAGCATATAATCAGCTTTTTACTGTCTTTGTTTAGCCTCAGTCAACAACAGAGGGTTGTGAATGTGCTGAAAACATCTGAACTTAAACCTGTTCATGTCTCATTTTCTCCCTTTGGGTTTGATGCAGGAAACTCAAGGTCAACAGTCAAACTGAAGGGAGCAAAACAATGTGGCTGCAGTGCCTGAGCAAACCTGTTATCATCTGTACGACACAAACTAAACACTTTTATGATATTTGTCCTCGCTGACCTCGGACACCGAACCACAGAAGCCACACAGAAGCCAACATCTCAGAGAAAATAGGCTACTTGCACCTTTGTCACGTTTAACTTCTCCGAGCCTGTTTTTTATGCGCCTGTGGCCTCCATCCATTCCTCTTCCTTGCTGTTTGTTTTAATGGGAGTTGGTTCTCATTAAATCTCTTGAACTCATTTTATATGTGTGTTTTCAAATTGAATCTGCATCTCTCCAGGCGCTGTGTGGGACTTGCTCGCATAAACCTCCTCATTCGCTCTTTAGACACTTTAAATCCTCCCCGGCCGACTGGAGGATTTCCCAGACAGATTATCATTTTAATAGTCAAATCGATCCGTCGATGTCACGCCGTCGACTGCTTTACATTCCCAAGTATGTGAAACTATTTTCAGCTTCTCCGTGTCTTCTGGGTCACGGCCTGATTCACAGACCCCCACACAAACCTGTTGCACCTCGAAGGCAAAAACACTTGAGCTGTTCTTTAACGCAGCTTTTCTCTATGTGTATTTCAGTCGCTCTGGATTTGCCCCAGAGAGCAGCGAAGCGCCAGAGGTCTAAAAGAAGCAGATAATAGATAAAGCCTCCAGCTCTCAGTGAACACAGCCGCTAATCTCCACATTTGTATGTATGTGCTCTTCTCTATCACTGCAGTTCCTTTGAGGATGGAGATCTGGAGTGTATCAGAGTGTCTCGCCCTTGAGCCAGAGCAAGTGACACAACATTTAGTTTCGTCCCGATAAGAGAGATCAGCCTCTTTTGATGTGTGAATCCACATTTGGGATTACAAATGTCCGTTCTTGGTTGCTTCAGAGTTCACACCCAAGATGACAGCTGAGGGAAATGTTTGATATGTAAGTAGAGTATAATCAGTACTGATTGTTCTACTTGACAATAGTTGCATCTAATGTATAATTTTACCCATTATTAATGTTTGATACCTGTTTTTGTGCATATGAAAGTATTGAATCATTAGCATAGTAGCCTATGTTAGCTTACTTACTTTCTTATCTGACCCGTAAGACCCAAAACACAAATTAAGATATTTTTGGTGAAATCGGAGAGCTTTCTGACTCTGCATAGAAAGGGTCACACAGCACATAACACAGCTCTAAGTGAATGAAAACATCCTGCAAAGTCTGATATGATGAAATTCACGTTGAATGTCAACTCCTTCACTGGCTCGTCACCACCATCAGACAGAAAATCTTACGGTGTTGACATCTGACCGTGTTGACAAATTTAGCATTTCTTTCACAAAACAAATGAAGTTCATGTAGTAGCCATTTTGTTGTTTTTTTTCTGTTGGTGCTAGATGCTAATAGAACCTGCTTCAGGAGAATAAGATGATCTAAACATTTCAAATAACTTCCTCAGAAATTGGAAGATGGTGTTGACATATCATGGTTGTGACACAGGAAATATTAATATTAGGATTTAAAATATTCTAAAACTATAAAAGGTGGTTGTTTAGAGTGACAGCTGTCCCTGATATACCCCAAATTTTTTTTTTTTTTTTTTTTGCATTTTAATGAATGTCTGATGGTGTTGAAAAAATGTGGGGACACAACTTTGAAAACTTATGAAACACACGTGTCCTTGAAAAACAACCTTGCTTTGATACAAGATATTATTAAGTGTTGCTTTTGATAAATTAAGCTTTTTTTCATAATTAAAAAACATTTTTATCCTTTTTATTGCTTATTAACGATTGAACCCTTCTCTGGGGACATACGGTTTTTGATGTAGTGATAAGACAATAAGTGTCATACATTTAATATACTAATGATAAAATGAAACTGAAGCAGATAATTGTATTAAATACAGTCTATTATTAATCCCTCATAACATCTACAATTGAAAATATTTTAATTTTTAATTACAATTGCTGGACATGTTTTGTCCCATGTCTCAAAAATCACTGCTATATACATGCATACATACAGTACATATATATTCTCCGAGCCTGTTTTTTATGCGCCTGTGGCCTCTTCCTTGCTGTTTGTTTTAATGGGAGTTGGTTCTCATTAAATCTCTTGAACTCATTTTATATGTGTGTTTATCAGCACCTCTTCACCTTCACCTATATATACACACACACACACACACACACGCAAAACCTGAATTCCACAAATGTTGGGACGTTTTTTAATTTGAATAAAATGAAAACTAAAAGACTTTCAAATCACATGAGCCAATATTTTATTCACAATAGAAAATAGATAACATAAATGTTTAAACTGACAATTTACAATTTTATGCACAAAATGAGCTCATTTCAAATTTGATGCCTGCTACAGGTCTCAAAATAGTTGGGACAGGGGCATGTTTACCATGGTGTAGCATCTCCTTTTTTCTTTTCAAAACAGTTTGAAGACGTCTGGGCATCGAGGTTATGAGTTTCTGGAGTTTTGCTGTTGGAATTTCGTCCCATTCTTGCCTGATAGGTTTCCAGCTGCTGAAGAGTTCGTGGTCATCTTTGAGGTTTTTTTCGTTTAATGATGCGCCAAATGTTCTCTATAGGTGAAAGATCTGGATTGCAGGCAGGCCAATTCAGCACCCGGACTCTTCTACTATGAAGCCATGCTGTTGTAACAGCTGCAGTATGTGGTTTTGCATTGTCCTGCTGAAAT
>JAFVLL020005938.1:0-30641 GCA_021397915.2 Tor tambroides | reverse complement strand
TGATTGAAAATGGAAGGATATTCACCTCTGAGGTGATCAAACCGATTACAAAAGTCTTTCTCGCTCTCGTTTTTGTTTCCTACGATCAGTAATATGAAGAGAATATGAACAGTTCACTTGTTCGTAGCATGCTATTCCATCACAGAGCAAAACATGAGCTAAAAACAATAAAAGTGCACAAAATTGATTCCAAGACTGTCGATTCGTGCCAAATATATAAAATTAGCAGCAGTTGTGACCGCCACAGATGACTGCTGATATTTCAGAAAGCTGCCCAGTGCTGTCAAATTTTATTCTGCTCTGCAGAATACCGCAATAAAAATTATAATTAACTTTTCTCTTTTTTTCGAGGGATCAAATGTCTTCTAATAAACATTAATAAGCGTTGAGCTACTGAAATCTCTCTCAACAAAGTGCAATTTCCTGTGCCACATCATTTCAAACAAAACGTTAGGACCAGAATACATTTTGTTCTCTGAATATTTTTTATTTTTATTTTTTGCAGAAGCAAGAGAGTAGTCTCTCCTCAACTAATGTGGCAGCAAACAAGGTTCACATTAAAACTGAGCTGCATTCTGGGAAAAGCTCAAGTGCAGCGGGGTCGATGGAAGGTCTCTTGCCCTTATAGAGCTGGGATGAGCTCTGATGAATGGAAAACGGGGAAGACTGTGGATAACCAAAAGTAGGAAGCTTTTTCATGTACCCTAATGTCACTAACATGCGACATGGCTTGTAAATTCACATATGTTGACTATACAGTGTGTGTTTGTTAGAGGAATGTGAGGTTGTTCAGGAAGAGTAGAATTACTATAGGTCGTCCTATAATAGTTCATCCCAAAAAAAAATCTGTCGTATTTTAATGACTTACTTTCTTCCAGTGAACACAACAGGAGAACATCTAAACTTTCTTAAATCAATATATAGCCTCATTTACTTGACAAGCAAAATGATGTAAGATAAGAAGTCCTGTTTTCTGAGAAATTTGTTTAAACTCGAGTTTTTGCCTATAATAAAATAAAATATTTGCCAATGAAGTAAAACGAATAAACATTTTTCTTTTTAAAATAAAGCATGCTTTGATATTTATACTGGACAAGACAAAAATACTGAACATTTTTTTTGTAGTTATAGTTCCATTATAAAGCTTTCAACTTTCAAAAAGGACACAAAAGTGCCATAAGAAGTTCATACGACTAAAAAAAGCAGTCATTTTGTGTGAGAAACTGACATTATTTACCTTAAACCTTTTCTAGTTTTTGTCATGAAATAGCTCTGAATCATTGTTTTGATTCAGGGTTGCGTTTCACAAAAGCATCGTAAACCTAAGTTGATCGTAGCTCCACTGGTTTCAATGGGTGTATAATATACTTGTTTTCAATTAATTTGTTGATTTAGTTCCCAAAACCAGTCTAAATGATTTATTCGCAAATTGTGGTTGATTGCTTTCCCACATCTATCGTATGACTTTAGAAGATAAACTTCTGTATGGCTGTATAGGACATATGGACCACTTTATGATGCTCTTTTCCATCCTTTGTGAGGAATGAAAGTATCATTTGCTATTCATTGCAATTGTATGTGAAATTCAAAATTTCTCCTTTTGTGTTTCATGAAAGAAAGTCAGTCAAACAAGGTTTGAATGAGGACGAGTAAACGCTGACAGAATTTTCTGGGTGAACTATTCTTTTAACAGATTAATTCACTGTCTTTCATGCAACTCTTCATTTGTAATCTCCTGCACTGGATCCTATTTTTGATGTGTTTTTTTATCTCCTGATCACACTGTGCACACGACTAGTTGAGATCAAAGGCGAGCTTCAAAGCAGCAGGAGGAATCTGAAGCTAAAGGGGTCTGTCTCTCTCTCCATCTCATTCCTATGCTTCTCAAACACTCCAGCAGACACCACCCAGCACCCGTCTGGGCGAGGGTATGCCTCTTCCACCCTTCTCCATCATCATGTTGGCTCTCTTTATCTGATTAGTCTCAAACACAGCTAACAAAGACAGGGAGAAAATGACACGTCGCTGATTAAATGAACTAGAAACAACAAATTCAATGTTCTAAGGCCACAAGGGGAAAAAAACAACAAGCGCCATTTGAGCCGTTTCAGTCCGTTTCTTCACATCCGATACTGCATTTTTACCGTATGAGCTGAGCTGAGGAGAAGTTAAGTCTCTCCCTGATACCTCTGTGAACCTAAGATGACTCTGACCTGAACGACCTTGTCTATTTTGGTTCGGATGATCTTCAAAAACAGCTCTACCTGCCATCATGCATTATAAATGAAAGCTATGTTGTCTTTTGTTCATGCGTTCTGTTGACATACTTCATGTCAGGCGGGGGAATAAAAGAGACTGGAAAGAACCCACTCAAGCTATCAAGATCCCAGACACCTAAAGTATTTTACAAATACTTTATATTTACAAATACCATTCCAAGCTCATGGTCTTCTCGTACCTGAATTTGCGAGTGAACCTTCTAAACCAGAGACTTTTTACAGTATACAGGGTCCGTTCCCTTAATAAAGCATCAACCGACAAGTGCGTAAATAAGTGATCTTTTGGCACTTAATCCCGACGGGTGTGTACAGAAAGGAAGTGACATGGTATATTACAACATCGGCATTCCTCTGAGTCATCCACAACTCACGTGACCTCTTGGCACTTGAACATAGGAGTAAATGGGAAAGGAGACTATTTTTTTCTTTATATGAGGTACTGTATAATGCATGCAGACTACACACACATTGGACCATACATAATAATTAATACTCTCTGGTAAGATGATCTCAAGCGAGTCCATTTGTTTGAAAGGGAAGGTGGGGTTTCTCCACGCGTGATTTGAGCTGAAGGTGCTACTCGTCGCCGCTTGCGTATCTGAATCTCAGCAGCGCTATTATGGAGAGGGATTTTCAGTTCTTTAGGACGTCGTGCCTTGGAGATCAGCTCAACTGACTCCTGTTTTAGAAAAGCAACAAAAATGCAAAGACAAAATAGAGTAACGTTTGTACATTCACATACGCTTACATGTAGAAAACAGGACATATGCACATAGAGAGACCGTAGAGCGGAGTTCATCCAGTTTGATACTGGCTTCTGGTCAATCCAAGAGAATTAGGGACATGCTGGTTGAACTTTGGTCCCCTTTTTATTGGAGTTTCATTATTTCCCAAACAATGTCGATGCCTTGTGGTCTCTCAGGCCAGTTGGACTTGAAAGTCTAAGTATGTACTAGTGTGTCGACATGCACGTGTGTTGGTAGCAGCCTCTGCTTTCCAAGGAAAGAACGAGACTTGAACTTTTGCCACACCAACGATGAGGAATTATACTAGATGACTCAATGAAACAAACTCAAAAAGCACTCATGTATAAAAATAAAATTTGGAAGTAAAAGCCATCAACTGGACTTTAATGGCGAGGCAGTAGATGTCCGTTTCCTTCAGTCAAATCCTCCTGAAATGGTTCTAGCAAGCACATTTTTGAGGAAGTATCGGTGTCTTGCATTCATCACGTAAATCAGTGCTAGGCACATTGAACCAGATGAACTAAAGAAAAACACTAACCAGGTAAACAAAAAATGTTCCAGGAAGCTGCTCGTCCCACAGTTTTTTCCTTAAAAAAACAAAACGAAAGACAACTAAAAACAGAACTCCTTAGTTTCCACTCCTGATCCCGTCCTCAAGATGAAAGCCTTGTGACTTGCTTTCATCAAATAGATGTCCATTGGTCTTAAAGGTGACCTCTTCACAAAATTGTAGAAAAAAAGCACAAGCTATTGTTGGTGTCGAGTCTCTAGCCAGTGTTTCGGCTTTGGATGATGGTTTGACTGATTGAAGGTCTTTCGTCCTTCGTTCCAGCTTTGTGTTTCTCTCAGCTCTCCAGTGACATGGCGGCGATGAGTTGCTCCACTTTGTAGGCCAGTCGCTGTTTCTTCGCCGTTTCGTCCTGTTCTAGTGCAGCAGTGATCTAGGAAAAGAACACAGGAAGGCGTTAATCACTGTACAGCATTACGACAGATCTCAGGTGAGGGGGCTGATTTTGCATGCTCTGAAGAACACATTATAACATAATGAAGGATGGAAAAATCTAAAATTTTATAAAGCATTTAATACGATCCCAGGACAGAAGGGGAGCAGGGTCACAAAATTTAATGCAGCATTTAATGAAATGACTTTATAGCAAAGGGGAAATATATATATATATATATATATATATTAAAACATTAAAATATATCTAAAATTGATCTTATTTAAAGGTATCTTAAGGATGCTTAGATGTAATAGATAGAAGAATGTTTGAAATTGACTTAAAAATATAATGAATCAAATAAATATAAAGTAATACAATGTTTAGATTTTTCTAGAACACAAGAGTGACAAATCAGAATTGGGTTGAATGTGAACAAAGCTGAAAACTTACAGCTGTTTCAGGCAACCATTAAACACCAGACACGTTCTTCAGACGGCATACTCCATATCTAATTATCACCGACCAGTTACTGCTCACTGTGATAGGAGACTTGGACTAATTTTCAGTCTCTGAGAGAAAAATTGCCAGAGACTTCGTTTCATGAATATTTCATTAAAAAGGAAAGTATAACTTGAGTCTGACCCAAACTGCAGAGTGCCATCTCTCATTTCCATCTGTGTGTGTTTTTATGAAAACAGAGTAGTCAAAAATGTCGAGTCATGTTGAGAGGGGGCGGGCAGATGGGATCGACCCCTCTCTGAGCTCATGTCATAATCTCTGACTGCGGTGTCAGAGGAACACGGCAGGAAGTGGCATCGTGGCTTCTGTCTGCCATTCATTTGCACATCAAACAGTGAAATAATGGGAAACTAGATCAATACGGGCACATCTAGCGAGCCAAGATGGGGCTTCATTAATGATAGCTTTCAAGCTCTCAAAAGCTTAAAATGGTGGACGTGAGAGCACTGGAGGCTGGGTGTATGTAACTGCGAAAGAATGATTGATTGTAAACAAAGACAATCTGGTTCACTGCTCTAAAACTCACAGCGATCTAATACTTCCAACTTTATAAATACTATGTTGCTCAACTGACATGTTTATCCAAACTACAGAGGTACTTTTATGGAGCAACAGAAAGTTAAAATTCTGTGCTTCTGTTAATCCAAACAACTTCTATGGAACACACAAGGAGATGTTTTGCAGAATGTTCACTTTCCACTAATGTTAACATACACCAAAGCATAAAAAGGGACTGCACAAGGACTGTCAAGTAGTATTATTTTAGTGATATACTATTGATATACTATTGTAGTTTTTATTAATACTTTGAATTTTATTTGAAGCTTTTATTTTATAATTTCAGATTTCATTTTAATTTTGTTTGTTTCCTTTATTTTTGCTCTTTGTAAGATTAATTTATTTTTATTTCAGTTTTAGTTTTAGTTAAGGTAGTTAGTAATTTTATTAATTCAACTTTACAATATCTAAAAGTTTAATTAGTTTTAAGCTGTAATAGTTTTAGTTAACGATAACAAAAAAGTGCATAAAATGGTCAAATACCATGCAAGTCTGTCTAAATATTTGAGGAACAGACCAAAATCTTACTTGCAATTTGTTGTAATATAAATAAAATGATCATAAATTATATTTAGTAATGTGTAGTTAAGCTCATTTGGATGCCATCTATGCATATTTACAGTAAAATAATAATAAATAAACAATAACATGAAAAATAACTGTATAATGTCCTCTGACTCCCCTACTAAGGAAACCCCAGTGAATCTTGGCTATTTCCACCACATGTTTTTGTGTGTATGATAACTGATTGTGTTACCCTTAGTTTGAATATACAGAAGTACTGTATTTTGTATTTAAAAGAGCAGCGAGAACATTCTGCAAAATATCTTTTGTGTTTCACAGATTCATATAGTCATACAGGTTTGGAATTACATGAGCGTGATTTATTTATGTATTTATTTATTTATTTATTTTTAGGTGAACTGGCCCTTTAAATGCCTTGCTCAAAGGCACAGTCTCATGAATCTTATACAAATCTTTTGGGTAAACCTTAGGATCTTTAATACATGCTATATCACCCCAGACAAAATCCAAACCAAGTTAGGCCCACCCTTGCTCAGCTTCAAGTTTCATCCCACCGACAATAAGGAATTACATTAGTGTCACTTCACCATCACACTGAGACGCATTCATGCATAAAAGTCAAATTTGGAAGCCATCAACTGGATCGTGAGGCACTAGATGTCTTTTTCATCTTCTACCAGCATCCCAGTATTCCCAGTACACCTGCCATTGGAGCCAAGTTGGGCCCACACCTGCTGGGTTCATCTCGGCAGCTGTAGCTACGGGGCAGGTCAACACTCCTACAGCCGCTGCGAGCTTGCGTTCCAGGTTCACAGCGTGAGCATGTATTAGACGAGGAGTGCGTGCACTGAATTTTTCATGCATTTCAGCACAGCTGCAGGAGCACTCTCCACATCATTGTGTCTGATTCAGTCGCCTTCATTTTAAGAAGAGCGCATATTCTCTCTCTCTACCTCTCTCTCATCAGGTTAAGTGCGCCAGAGCACTGACAGAGGTAATTATTTTCAGTTGTCCTATTCGCATTGTATAATGAATCTGAATTACTGCATGCAGGTACGGGGTGTCCCGCCACACACATTTGGCTGGGTGAACAAAAGAATGTTCTCCTCTTAGCATTGCACTTGCTTATTCTTTTTTTGGAGTTCGGCAAGGAAAATAAACACAAGCAGGTGGCTTGATGGTCTACAGTAGTGCTTCCAAACATTGTTTGTCTCCCACACGGCTCAATTCACTGACAGCAAACCGGACATTCTTTCCTTTTCTTTACATTATAACTACTAATATATTGGTTACAGAATACAGTATTTCTGCCTGCGTACATTAGAAAAGTTAATTGGCGGCATCTTGAGCTGTTACTGTTTTAAAAACGGCCTCTGATGACTTCGGTATTGATTTGATATCTGATGGATGGCTGGGCACTCAAGAGTCACCAGTTAAAGCAAGAAGGAAAAAAAAAAGAGGAAAGATGCAAAGAGCTATATCAGAGGAAACTTAAAATATAAGACAACTTGAATTGCAGATTAGTAAGAATATTTACATTAATGTCTACAAGAAATACTATACAATATTATCAACTCAAATCAACATTTTACTTCCATGGATTCTATTTAAATTTATTCACGTATTGTATCATTTTATTACATACTATTATATAGTATTATGCAGTATATATATATATATATATATATACATACACAATTTTAAATAAAATTAAATATATTTTATAATATTTAATATGTAAACTTTAAATATTTTTACTATATTTTAAACATTAAATATTTTAATTATAGCCTTTTTATCTAATATTTATATTTCCTATTAATTTATTCATATAAGTAGCTGTATATTCACACCAAAATTTGCACTATTATAGTATCATCCACACAAATTATATTAACTTTAGATTATAATCATTTTATATTATGTACTATTATATAATATATAGTGTGTTTGTGTGACGTGTGTATATAGTCTTTAAATTCAATAAATAATATTTATTTAAATAATTATCTTTATATAAGCAACATAATGTACAATCAGCCACTGCATCATCCACACAAATTGCTTAACCCAAAATTCACGTATTATATTTTCTGTCCTTAAAGCAAAAATAAAAATTTTGACACCTCTAAAACTGCTTAAAATTATTAAATGTAAATTTAAATGTAAATGTAGATTTAATCTAAAAAGCCCAAGTACCCTCTGGAATCTGAAGTACCCCTGGTATAAACACACTCCTGCATTGGTAATCACTGCTCTATTTGTAGAAAGACAGACCCTGTGTACAAAAGAATGAAAAGGACACATAAAAAAGAGAGACAGAGTATGTGGGAATGTGAGGACAAAAGAAAATAGACCAGCAACCAAAGAAACGATATTTACATGAGAGCGAGAGGAGAGGCTGCAGGCGGAGCTGTGTCTCCGGGCTCTCGGTGCTGTCCTAAATGCTGTGTAAAGTAAAGGTCAGACTAATGGGTCCCCTGAGTGGAGCTGCCATTACGGTTGGAACATCTCCATCGTGGGCCCTACTCTAGCGCTCTTTGTGTCGGAGTGGCTGTCAGTGATCTAGCTGTGTGTAATCTTCCTCATCAGAAGCCTATTCATTCTCGCTCTCTGTCTGTCCCCACACTGTGCATAAGTGTGTGTGTGTGTGTGTGTGTGTGTGTGTGTGACTCTGAAGCTGGCTGCCGCTGGCTTTAGAGACTGGTTAAAGATGACATCATTCTGTGAAACTCTATTTCACGAGTACCTCTTGTTCCAAAGTGCTAGTTATTCCACAAATATGGCTGTATTGATTTTTGACAAAGTGTTTCACCAGTACAATATATATCAGTATAGACATCAACCTTAATCGTGGTTTACTAACCAATCATCTGTCAGCTAGACTTCAGTAAAACAATATAGTACTCTAGAGACAAGAAACATTGTCTGGCTTTGACGTAACGTTCCAGTGTATTATTATCGTGACACGCTTAGCCTAGAACCATCAATCCATAAACAAAATAAATGTTTTATAATCTACTTTTTGTGGCTATATTCAGGCATTTTAGACAGTGGAGCCAGTCGATTTCAGTACAGAGCAGATAAACTGAGTCAAGAAGTCAGTCTGCATTGATATAATGCAAGAAATCAATAAAGATGTTTTGAAAATTAGGGTTGACGGCTTGTTTTGATATTTCGCCTCACCTCTTCGCTGTACTTGCTAATGTAGGAGTAAATCTCGTTGAGGGCACTGAGCATGTTAAACTCATTGGAGTGCAGTCGTGCCTGTTCCGCCAAATACGCATTCATGTCCTGATCGGAGATGGCTGGAAGCCTGCTGATGTCAGCATAGTACCTGTGGAGACCACCAGGGGGCGACAGTCAATACTCAAAATCAACGTTGCGTGGGAGCTTGTTTCTACTACTGAATTATTAACATTGTATGAAGGAAAAGAGAACTATGGGGTTTAGTTTGTTACAATTCAGTTTTTACCTTTCTACCCAGTTCTTGTAGTTGGGGATATCTTTAGCATAAAGCAGCTTATTAGAGGGCGAGTCTTTGCCCAATCTGTGTTCAGATGTAGAACACGAGTCCATGAAGGTTTGAGCCACCACAGACAGACACGCATCTGTGATGCTGCTCTTATGGATGTCAAAAACAAACTGGGGATTCTTGATCACATTCACCCAGAAACGCAGAGGAAGGCTGTGGAGGATAGACAGACACAAACAAAGAAAGAGAAAAGTTACATTGGTTTGAATTGCAGATACCGGGTAAAAACAACTGTCATTTTTTTGTTCTTGAGGTTGGGTATTGTGTATAAGTGTGTCCTCTCACCAGTTGCTTTTCCAGGTGTGGCGGACATCAGTGTCATGGATGCCGTGCTTGTCCGCTTGTTCATCCAGGAAGTCAAACATGTATTTAATAGCTAGCGGAAGCGCGCTGCCTCTGTGCACCGTACTGAAAAGAGTCTCGAACAGGTCATCCACGAATTTCTGCAGTGTACCCTAATTAACAAAAGAAAGACCGGCTGTTAAACACGCGTAACATAAGGAACAAATACAAAGGAACCAAACTATACACTTTTCTAGAATTTCATTTGTTTTGCACTTGCATTTTCTTGGTTAAATAAACATTACTTACATGATCAGAACAATAAAAAATTCTATTTTATATTTTTACATCAACAGTGTAATCAATATTCTATTTATAAACCCAAGTATGAAATTTCATGTTAGTGTTTTTAAGCATTTTACATTTATTCCAAAACAATAACTCAAGACAGTAACAATTTAAACAATATATTTTATTTGTGAACTTATGTTCAGCTATTCTTTTTAATAGTTCACTTTTGACTATTTTTAAATTTTTCAGATCATCAGTCATCAAAGCTCGGTAAATTCTGGTCACAGACAGAGATTTTAAATGTCACCAAGCTGATCACTAAACCTCCCACAGATCTTGTTTTCATGCCATTTTAAGTCTTATTTTGATGCAGCAAAGTGGTTATATCTAAGTGTTTGAGTTGTTTACTTGCTTTTTTAAATTAGTCTTCCCATTAACGCTATTATACTGTTCATTCAGACTGATTTGCGAACACGCACAAACACAAGAGGTGGGATTGATAGCGTGAACCAATCACAACCAGACATAACCAGTCATATCCAATCATATCACAATGGAGACATTGCCTCCTCTCACGTGACCTTCCCCCATTCTTACTCAATTACCCCCCACCAAACTCACCGCACGCTTTAGGGGAACTGTTAAAACTTTAGAACTTTACCTGCTGGTGTCAGTGTTGGACAATGTTTCTTTAGTAAAATTAGTGATTTATACACTTTTTAATGTTATATTTTGTAATACTGGCGTTGTTTTATTTCTGTACTACGAATTTCTTTCTCATCCAATATTTTGAGGCCGCACCATCTCAGAGGAAACGGTGTACCACATACATAATTTGTAGACTGATTTTGTTGAAAACTTTCAAACATAAATACATAAAAAATGGCAAGTCAAAATTTTAAATTTCAATTTACTTTAAAATTAACCGCTAAAAGCAGAGGTGTTACCTTAGTAGCTAGCAGGCGGGTGAGGTAGATCTCAGACACCATCTTGCTGCCACGGTCACCCTCCTTTTGGTCTCCATGCTCATGGTTCTTAACCAGGTGCCAGACTTTGACTCCGCTTTCCAGGTCTGGGGTGATCATAGGAGCACGGGAGCGCAGGCTGTCCGGACTGCCTGTGTACCGGAATGTCGAGTCTGTGGGAACAGAGAGAGAGAGAGATAAAGAAAGAGGATTATGATCTACTTACACCTCCATTCTTCCACGCTGCCATTCTTTGGGATGAACAGAAAGAGCGTGGCCCTCTCACATTTCATTTACTCTGTCTAACCCTCTATATCTCTTTCCTCCTCTCTCTCTCTCTGTAGAGGATTCGTCTCTGAATTGTTCGAGACCGAGCGAGATGAGTCGACGCTCTCTGGCCTCTTCTTCAAAGGCTTCATAATTGGCTCGTCCTGATTCATTGTGCTGCAGACATGCTTTAAACGTCTGCATCGCAGGACCTAATCAATGCATCTAAAGATTTCTAATGAGTTAAGCTCCCCGCTCATCCATCTCATCTCCTTTCCCCCTCCATCTTCGCGTGTTAAGTAATCAGTCTCTTGCTCACTTCTCCAATTAGATGTGTGGCTTTTTTTGCAGTGGTTGAGTGGTCTCTTGGGAGGTCAGATTGGCTTCTCACAATGGTGCGATATATTTTTTCACATCCTTTCAAAGTCTCTCTCTCAGTTTCTGTTCTCATCACCTGGCTTCAAAGGGCATGTAAAACGGCAAAGCAAGGCAAGTATCCCTGGCTATTTCAAGACAGAAGTGGAATTTTGAGCAGATCAGCATCACAAGGCAGAACCCCAAGAGAAATGGTGGTGTTAGCAGAGTGGGGTACAGGAAGAAGTGGATTGCAGTTTCAATCCACCTTAAGCTACTGCCAACTTACAGGCCTTTTGGCCGTTGTCACAGTATTGGCATTAAGGGATTACTGCTAGAGTGTATATGTGTGTATACACTACAAAAGTGGTGTTAAAGGCAAGTTAGTCCAATTTTCTGTAGTGTTTTTCCTGCATTGTCGAATATACAAAGTCAGGACAAATATGTTTTGTGAATTTGCAGTTTGAATTGAATGTGATGAGAAAGATGCTAAAAAAATTTTTTCTGTTGCATTTTTTTTTTTTTTTTTTGCTGCTGCATGCAATAATAATTCAGAACATCCAGTTTAGTCTAATTCACAAACACATTATTCTTGTGATTTGGTTCTTTGGTCAAAAAGTATTGTATTCCAGTATAGTAAAGTATTTCAGCACATAAGAAAATAATGCTTTGGTAAAACATAAAAAGTCATAATTATAACATAAAATGTTGAAATTAAGAGATATCAAGTCATACTTATCAGATAAAGAGTCAAACATATGACATAAGTATTAATTATGAAATAAAAAGGCAAAGTTGTCATACTAAGTCACAATTATTAGATGCATTGAAATTATGAGGTAAACTGTCGATTTTTGTTATAGCGTTTTATCTCATAAAAAGTTCTCATACTATCTCAATTGCTTTAATCAATAACAGTATGATATTTTTAAAATACCATTAAAGAATCATAATCTAGCAAAACAGAATTCAGAACGGTTAGTGAATTCAAATTTGACTCACTTGTGTACTGGATGCTTATACAATTATGTGTAAATACATTGTACATATTTATAATTTCAATCAAATATTTAAATATAAAAATGTTTAAAAAAATAGTAGGGTGTTTTTTATATGCAGTAAAAAACAATTATCGGATAAGCGCTTGATCACATACCAGCATAATTTGGTGTATACAGTTCAACGTGTGTTTTCAATGTTGCTCGCTTCAGCCGGTCAGAGGTGTGTGAACAGTGTGTTATTTTGGGCCGGGGGTGCTGGCATGCTAAATTGAGCCGAGCTGCTAAGTGTTGAGCATTAAATTGATATGAATCAATCAGCGGGTGCCTGTGCACAGCTGTGCCCGCTGTGCCATGGCGTGATTGATGGGCACCAGGGCTCTGCCAGATGAGATAGCTGCTTTTTATGCACCACACACAAGAGCAGGTTGTAAAAACAGCCAAAAACAGTGCTGTGTTGTGCCATCTCATTCCTATTTGATGAGTTTCCTAAAATATACAACAAGCCTTTTGCAATAAAATAGATCAAAGTGCCAAGCGTAACCCTAAAAACTCTTAACTACCAAATTCAGGGGGAGGATACAAAAAGATTGAGGTTTGTTGGTTAACGAGAGCACGGCTGAGAAATAAAGATAGCTTTATAGAGTATTTCTCAGGTTGCTTGTTGCGTCTTTGGCCGTTTGAAGTGTTCCCTGAACTTTAAATGTCATTATGTTTACAAATGATAAGAGACGATAATTACACTCTTTCATTATACCGCATATACGTGAGACACATCCTCAAGCTTTGATTAACAGAATCGTGTAATATGCCGATACGGCCCGCATTTCATGTGGATCTAGTGAATTGAAGCCAGGTGAGATGTTTCTGTGCGTCGTTTGGCAGGGTTGCTAGGTGACAACGCACAAGGGGCTCCATTTCATCGCTGGCCCTGGAATTTGGCTGCGTGTCATACGTGTTTTTTCGCCCGTGTGAAGTATCATCGGTGGTGCATAATTAGCAATCAGAGAGTGGCCTGCAGCTCAGTGTGATGGAAAATGAGAACGGGCCAGATGGGGAGCCCTGTGGCACTCCCTCAAAGCAACGCTATGGGGAAGGAGCTAATGTGTCCATTACGGGTGGCATCCAAACTCAGCGGAGAAATCAGCATTACTGTGCTTCACACTAACTGCTAACATCTCTCTCTCTTCCACTTACCCTTCCTGACATGGTCTCTTGCTTTTGCTCTCATTCTCTGGTGCCCAGAAGGCTCCCTTGGGCATCCTATGGGCAGCAAAGCAAAACTGCAGCACGTGGCTTGTGCGCAAAGTCATCATTTAAAGCCAATCTTCAGCTGTGTACTTACCTCAAAGACCCTTGTATTGTAAAACAATGAACAAACTTCAAACTTCTAATTAGCTAACCAGATAATGCCACCAAATATACTCACCATATCTACTGATAGAAGTTCGAGAGATGCTAGTTGTGGGTGGAATGTTGTAGGAGGACGTCTGCTTGGGCACCAAAGCAACCACACAGCGGTCTGATACCTGTACAGAAATACAAAGTTCAAGTCAAGCTTCTCTCCTTTCCCTGTAATCCTTATTTCACAGTTTTTGGTTTCACAGCCTCTTATTATCAAGAAATGTTCAAGATAGTGGAGCACAACTAATGCTGTTTATTCTGCTTTTGAGGAGTTGTTATTACTTCGGAATTAAATATATTTTTGCAGAACAGATTCTTAGTACATATCTATTGCTTTTCAAAAATGGTGTGAAATTGTTTGGTTTCTCCCCAGTGCCGAAATAAAGCGACGTTAAAGTGCTTCAAAAAGATCTGTTCTAGTTATAAATGTATAAGGGGTGTTCACGCTGTGTTCTTGGATCAAATGCGCATTAAAGCCTTTTCTCGGGTAAAAGCAGAATTTCGCCTCTCGTGTTTCGCACAGAAGAAGGATTATGATTAGACAAGAAACCCATATTTACATATGACAGCACATGAGATCTCCTTCACTGGGACGCACGTCATTCTACAGCACTCAAAGATGACTGATGGAGTAAAAGAGAGAGAGGGAGGCTCATTGAAATGTAATGGCGTCATTCACTGCCTGTTGTGCCTTGTACACTGAGTACCGAGCTTAAATAGTACAAAATATATGCCGATACACAATATGAATGGAAAAAGGAAATTAAATACACATGTAACACCAAGGTTTGGACATCATGAATGCAATTTTGCGGTAACTCAAACTGACAAACAGCGCTGAGATTGCATATTTTTTATATCCCTGTTGCTAAGCAACTACTGATAATCCATCCCATAAATTAGATTATTAAATCAGAGGGGAAAAAGTGTTGCAAAATTTTGCTGCTTTTCACCATAGAGAAAATATGCTAATAATAATAATAATTCTAAATAAAATATTGTTTTTAATAATAATACATAATAAAAAGAATAACCTGAACATAAGCATTTTAAAAATAAGAAGAAACCGTTATATAAAAAAAATTACCTGCACTATAAGCTTTTTAATAATATGAAATAGCATAAATAAATAAATAATCTACTATATAATCAACAACAGCTCCAGCTGGATTCATGTACACAGATCGAAAAAAGTAGCTAACACATAGAATGGAGGGTAATGGTAAAAATACAAACTCAAAGGCAGGTCAACAGGAAGAGTTTGACAGGCGAGGGAATGTAGTGATTGAGTCATTTAGAGATGAGAAAGCAGAAAGGGATGAGGAAAAATGAGGTTATGGAGTCCAGGACTTTTACACATTGGGGTGAAACTCTCCATTTTTCTCTGTCTGCTCTGTGAGTGCTCGCGCTCCATCTGATCTTCTGTATTAATCTGAACTGTCAAGGGCTGCAGAGGAAATGAGGTCTTCCCTCACAAAGACAACTGACACAAGAAAGCAACTTCCTGAAAGCAAGCTGGCAAAATTCTGGCCAATTCTCATACTATCTGGTTTGGAGGTGTTAGCTGTAACACAGAGAATCTAATAAATGTGTTTCAGAGATTCATTAATTAGTACTCTCAATATTGCAGCCATTACTCGTCAGAATCCTTCAGAAATGATTCTAATATGCTGATTTGCCGCTCAAGAAACATTTCTTACTATTACTAAAAACTTCAAATTTTATTCATTTAACAAAAACTACTGAAAATAGGTCAACATCCTCATTTATAAGCCAAAGGTCTCTCAGATACTAGCGAACTAGATCAAGTGCCACAATCTTGAGATCCCCCGTCAACATAAAACATCACATTTCATGTCCATTTCATTTCAGAAAACCTCTCTGCCCACCATAATGGAGACGATAAGCACTTCCTGAGCTCCTGTGAAGGCTGAGGGTAGTTAGGAGTCTTCACTCACCTCCCTACACTCTCACGGCTGATGATGGTGTTACTTTAGCCCCTGTACGCCCCCATAAGCCCCAACCCTATTAGTGCAGGTTTCTCCTCGGCTGACCCTCACTGCAGAGCGGCCTAATAGCGTGACTGGAGAGACACTTGAAAGAGTCCAGAACTGTGGACGAATCGCCTCAGAGAGGCGGCCGAGTGGGATGACACTCACAAACGTCTTTTTTTTTTATAGCTCACTTTCTCCCTCCATGGGTTTTGGAACTGGTATGGTTGGTAAGCATCCAATATTAGTCACTGGAGAACATTATTTTGGGTAATGGGGTTTGTAACTTATATTTTTGGCTCCACAACACCTACAGTAGCCTCCCGTGCCACCACATGTACAATCTACTCTTCTTCTCTCACAGCGGGTTTCTGCGGTGGAGGCGGCTGCCGTACAGAGCCTAAATGATGGAGAGGAGATGCATTCGCCCTTGAGGGATAATCCTCAGCCAGGCAGGCGGGCCGCTGGTGGGTGTGAGAGTGATAAGGGGTGAGCTTTCCTCATGATAACGTTTGCATCAAGCAGACAGCTGACCCCTTTTCCCCATGTATCTCTGATCCTCCTGCCTGTGCTCTATCTGATGGCGATCCGCAAGCTAACGCGCCTTTAACTCTGACGCCGCATCCAGGCGGTGGGGAAGGATGAGGCGATGTGTCCGCCATTCTGCCTCTTCTTTGAAATACGGCAGGCTCGGTCACGCTAGCACAAAGAGCGTGAAACGCCTTTGCCACATAATAAACACAGCAGAATGATGGGCGTTTAATAGCTGAAATGGATGAAAGCATCATAATACAGATGGTTAATGTGTTGAGATGTAAAATGTAAGATGCCTAAAAAGGGAAATCCAAGGGAATTTAACTCTTAACAGTTAAAATATATAACGTACGTCTGCATTGTATGTCTGGTATAAGTGATGAGCGGTTGACAAACAGGCTTGTATGTCAGACTGTAAGTCCTTGAGCTTTGTCAGCACTCGAAAAGACAGCTTAACCCCTGGCAGTGATCTATGCCAAGCGTCTTACACAATGATATACAACAGAGGTATTTATCTATTTTCTTTTGGAGCCAACAAAGCTTACTTACACTTATGAGCATCAAGGGGTTGTGTTAAACACACACACACGACTGCTTCTGTGAAAGTGCACTGTGAAAGACTCAGTTATCTAGATTTTTTAAATTATTAATTAGAAATAGTCAGTGAATTATTCACTCAGCTGAGTTCTTCTATCAACCAAAGAGGAAACATTAAATTGATTAAAAGTGACAGTAAAGACATTTATAATATTACAGAAGGTTTCTGTTTCAAACAAATGCTCTTCTTTTGAAGTATTCATCAAAGAATCCTGAAAAACGAACATACTTTTTTATT
This sequence comes from Tor tambroides, assembly GCA_021397915.2. Lineage (NCBI taxonomy): Eukaryota > Metazoa > Chordata > Actinopteri > Cypriniformes > Cyprinidae > Tor > Tor tambroides. The sequence continues at coordinate 13,614 of JAFVLL020005938.1, read as the reverse complement.
ATTAATAATAAATATTTTTTGATCAATGTTACAAAAGATTTGTTTCAAATATATGCTGTTCTTTTGAACTTTGTATTTCATCAAAAACAATCTTGAACAAAAAATGTATCATGGTTTCCACAAAAATATTAAGCAGCACAGCTGTTTTCAACTTTAATAATAAGAAGAAATATTTTTGAGCACTAAATCAGCATAATAGAATGATTTCTGAAAGATCATGTGACACTGAAGACTGGAGTAATGGGTGCTAAAAAAAATTAGCTTTGACATCACAGAATAAATTACATTTTAAAATATATTAGAATAAAAAGCAGTCATTTTTAATTAATTATGTCACAATATTACTGTATCTTTGATAAATAAATGCAGCCTTGGTAAACTTAAGAGACTTAAAGGGGTCATATAATGCTATATCCACTTTTACAAGTTGATTGTACTGAAATGTGTGTTGGCAGTGCCTGTACACAACCATCCTATAATGATAAAAATCCATCCAGTGTTTTTTTTTTAATCAATATGTTTTCCCCTGTCTCAAATCGAGCTGTTCGTCTTGTGACGTCACAAGATCGGAGGCCCCTCCCATGATTGTTGATTGACAGGAGCATTTCAACACAGACCCGCCCTGAGCGAGCTGTCATCATAGTCCGCCATTGTTGATACGCTGGAGCAGAATGGCATCTAAGCGAGTGGCTGAGTTTTGTTTTCAAAGGGAATAGTCCCCCAGATCAACCTCAATTCTTTCATGTTTGCGCGAATCATTTCTCACCAGACTGCTTTATAAACGAGGGTCAGTTTAAAGCTGCTTTTGCCAAGAAGCTGCTCCTGAAAAAGGATCGGTACCAACTATTCGTGTTCCTGCTGCACCTCCAGAAGAAGTGAGTGTAACGTTTTATTAAACTTTATATTAATCTATGCTAATCGCTTGCATGTTTCACCATGAATGTGGCTAAAGTTTACACTAACTTTCATTACGTGACATCAAGTGTTCATTACGTGAAATCAAGTGTACATTATGGCATGTTTTCTATGTACGACGTTCTCAATATAATTAATAATCCCACGTTTGTAATGAACAATTATTGTGTTATTATAAACTGTGTACGCTGTGGTTAAACGTGGTAACAGTACATTAAGCTTACTTTTGTAGATGGTTTATAACGGTGTCTGTTACTGATTAATAAGTAATAACAGTACAGTACAGTAACGTGTTGTAACAGTACATACAAAGATAGATCAAAGTGACATTACGTTAACCAACCATTCAGAAACGTCCTGTTCGAGCCTTAATTGTCGAACTTCTTCGGGGCCATCATCTTGTTCCGGGTCCGACTCCGGTTCAAATTGATATGGTTGCACAGTGTCCTCAGAAACTCCCGCTGCCATTCTTCCGCCAAAAGATACCCTCAACTGTTGTCAAGGCAACACTCCACGTGTCTTGTGTCACGCCCCACAGAGCAGAGGGGCGGGGTGAGCAGAGCTCACGATCATTTAAAGGCACATGCACTGAAATGGCGTGCTGAACAGAGAGCTGTTTTTCACCAGGTAAAATGAGTGTTTTCTTACAATACTAACAAGAATTTTTAATTAAAGTATATTACAAACTTTTCATTTAGACCCTAAAGAATCATATTAACTTGTACAAAAATGGCATTATATGACCCCTTTAAGAGACAAACAAAAGAAAGAAAATTGCCGACCCTTTCAAACAGTAGCCTTTTTTTCTCTGTTTACTATTTAACTATGTAAGACTAGTTGGTCTTAAGAAACCCTGGTAAAAACAACTTATATCGGTCAAAACAGGACTGCTGGTGTATCTAACCTTGTCTGTTTTGATGGTTTTAGAAAGGTGTTGGGCACTTGTCAGCTGGTCAGGTTTAGTTAGACCAGCTAAACTCCACCTTAAATCAGTTAAGACTGCCAATCTAGGTTAGGTTTATGTAACTAGTGGAGTTTGGAAATAAATCGTTTTGTACACTCCTAGTTAAAGCACCTTATTGAAAGTACTGTACAATACAGCTACTGCTGCAACATTCCCTGTGAGGGATAGTAACGCACACATTAACAGGGGCCTGTTTATTTGAATTGTTAATGCCAGTGCCTCTCATGCTGCTCCAACTATTTAAATTGGAAATTTGAGGAGTACGGTGGCCCCTCAGGGACACGCTGCCAGTCCTCTGTAATGTCACTCAGCCTACGCAAGGTCAAGAGGCTCACTGATTTCAAGTAAGAGTGGATGAGTGAGAAAGAAGAAAGAGAGCGAGTGAGTGGGAGAAGCAGCAGAGCCTAGAGAAAAATGTTCAAGCTAGCATTCAGTCTGATGAAAACTTTTTTTTTTTTTTACACTAGTGCTCTAATCAGCCCTGTGCAATCAAAATGAGCAATCAGCGAAGAACATGGTGACCACAGGTTTATGAAGCCACAGCACAAAATGTTAGAGAGACACAGCTGCTGATTATACTGTCTGCTCTCTTAAAATATGCCCTTACTCTATTGAGGAACTCGACGAACAGCAGAGATTAGCATATTCGTAGTATTTCAGGAGAGGTGAGGGTGCTTGTGTGGAGGGCTCAGGAGTCATGTATTTTAATGCAGTGTTCTCTACAGCTCCCTGCCTTCTGTTTTCTCTTTTCTTTCCCTAAACTCTCTATTTCACCAGTCTCTCTGGAAACAGCAAGAGTTAATATAGGAAATAGTGAGTATACAGCTCCCTAAGCAAGATACCTCGTGATTTACATTGAATGTGTCACAAACTTCTGCACCAAATGACATACAGTATGCAGAGGAAAACAATAACAGCCATCATAAAAGTTCCTAGGCCTTCAGTCAAAAGTACAAAGGCAGCGCTCTGATATACAGTGTTAATGTTACATAAAATATAACGGGATGAGATTTTGCTAAAAAAAAAAAAACTCTTAAAACTACATTCCATGACACAAAAACAGTATTATTTTTAAAACTATAGCGGATTTGGTTGTCTGCCATGACACCACTGTGAGAAATACCACAAGCGTTGTGATATAAACAGTGAAACGGTTATCACTAGAATATCATACTCTTAATCAGATTTAAGGACCAGAACGAATTGATAAATATAGAAAATGATAAAAGTATATAATAATAATTTTTAATAATAATATAATAATTTAGAAATATAATTATATAATACAAATTTAATATAATTTAACATATTTTAGAATATACACAATGTATATTTATCTATTTTATATAATATGTAATATATTATACATATATATTAATATATTAATATATTATATAATAATATAATATACTTTTCTATAAGAATAATAAGAAAGATGAAGCTACTAATAATAAAGGCAGTTCTTGAATGGGATTTTTTTTTTTTTTGATGGCTAATATACAGTTATCACAATTTCACTGTAGTAACAACAAGTAAGTATGTTATTTTGTGGGAAAATGTTTACCATGGTAAATTTTTGCAAAGGTAGTTCTCAACACTGACATGAAAATGATGTTTCCTTTTTTCTGTACGATCTCTTTTCATGTCTGTCTCTTCCTCAGATCACACATTATGACAGCACATACGATGAGCTCTTTCAGGAATAATCATGAGAATATGTGTGCGCATGTCCTGTGGCATCTCCTCTGGACACAAAAAGAGGCAAAATGTGCACATACTCTCTCTCTCTCTCTCTCTCTCTCTCTCTCAATAAGTGCTGTTATCAGGTAGCTGCTCTGACGTGTGCTGTCTCTGTGGTGTCTGAAGTAAAGACAAGGTAAAGGCTGTAATTAATCCACTGAAGGTAAAGGACAAATTCTCTCTCTCTCTCTCTCTCTCTCTCTCTCTCTCTCTCTCTCACACACTGCCACTTTTCCAGCAACACACTTAAAATTTTCAGTGGCCAGGCTCAATAATTGTCCTCTATTATATTGTCCTGTGCAGTGAGATCTGCTGTCTGTCTCCCTGGAGCCAAACACTCACAGCGAGACATTTTGGAGCACTGTGAGAAATAGGATTTTTTTGTTGTTGTTGTTGAACCTAATTATTGTTTCATGTCTGAGGAGTTAAATGGATATACAAAGGATTTCTTTTTGTAGTGTATTGTCCTTGTTGTTGTATTTTTTTAATGATTCCTGATGTTTTTAAGATGCTATAATCTACAGTTTTGTAGCATTATAATTTTTTCATTCCATTTTAAGCTTTAAGGATATTACTATATATTCACTAGGAAAAATACTGATTCTATTTTTTTGCATTGAGGAGAGAGCTTTCCATTGAGAATGTATGTCTACACAGTACATCGGATTCTTTTTTCTATCAATAGAGCAAAGAAAATCCATGATACGTCCCCTTTAATGTCTACCCGCTTAGACAGAAGAGGGCACCATGAGATTATGTATGAGCGTGTCTGTCCTCTCTTGTACCTGATAGTGCATGAGAGTGTTGAGCCTCTTCCAATCATTTTCAATCTTAGTGGTGATGTCTTCATCCTGCAGGACCACTCGGGCCATTCGTCCCTGACGCCACTCTGAAAAATCAAACATTTACCATTAAAACAGACACAGTGAACCTCCCCCAGCTCAAAGCAGATTGATTTGATCCAAAGCTCTGAATGTGTCTTTTCACATGGGTTAGAAATGTGTGTGTGCATGCGCGGTAGGGTATAATTAAATGCTAAAGAGAGAGCTGATAGGATATAGACAGGCTCAGAGTGAGAGTGATCATTGATTTTCTCCTCTGTTGAATGGGGTTTATTAGTTTACGTGGTTGCCAAATGCACAGATGATGCCTGCAGAAACCTACCCCCCAACACACACACATAGACACACACAAAAGCAATGCCAGTTCTGCAGCTACAGAGACAGAACATCATCATGGAGGAGATTGCTCTGGCCAAGGTGCTGGAAGGATGATTTGCACTGCTGACAGGGGGCTTTTGTGCGGCGTGTGTGTGTGAGATGGGCGTTTGTGTGCCAGAAATGAAATGTGGAGTCAGTCTGTCAGCGCCGTCTGTCAGCTTTTACCTGGGTCACACACTCACACACACCTGCTTGTGTGTGCACAAAAAGTGTGCACATTTCTATCATTGTTTAGGCATTACAGACAACATGGAATCAAACCAAAATAAGTTTACATTTCTTTAAAAAATGTGAGGTCATTATATATTGAAATGTATCAATAAACAAGCTTTTCTGTGACTCTTTCTGCAGGTTACATTGTCTTGGCAGTAGGTGGTGACTTTTTTGTTATTAGTGTGTCATTGAATCATTCATTCAAACTATTTTGTTCAAAAACCACAGATTCATTCAGAAATTAAACAAATGACTTTTCTGAGTGAGCAAATATATCATTCATCCATCTGATTCTTTTAAGACACTGAACAAAACGTGGTTGTTTTTATACTGGGAGTCACTAAATCACTCAATTTATTCAAAATCACTGTTCAATCATTTAGAAATTAAACAATTGTTTTTTTATGCGTGAGTAATTAAATCATTCAAGTTAACTGATTTGTTCAAAAGGAGCAATTCAGTCAAGAATATATCAGGTGACTATCTTTGTGAGTGAGTCACTGAATCATTCACTCAAATGATATGTTCACGTAAACGGATTCATTCAGGAATGAAACAAAAGACTGTCACTGAGTAACTGAATCATTCAGTCAACTGATTCCTTCAAAACGCTGAACAAAAAGTGATTGTTTTTATACTGCGAGTCATTAAATCATTCACTCATACTGTTCAATCAGGAACATTGATTCATTCAGGAATGATACAGGTAACTCTTTATGAGTGAGTAACTGAATCATATAGTCAACTGATTCCTTCAAAACATAGAAATTCAGCAACAAAACAACTGCAGATTCTCCAGATTCTTCCAGATTCTCTGGAAGAGTCTGTTCAAAAACACTGATTCATTCACTAAATGATTCATTCAAAATGATTAATTCTGCTGCAGCTTCATTTTTTTTGGTGAAAATAATGGACAAAGTAACCCAATATTGTGGCTAAAATGTTAGTTACACATTTTTAACTTAAATTTTGAAAGCAATATCACACTCGTGTGCACACGTTAAACTCACCCAGGTCCATGTCCACAGCTTTGGGTCTCTGTGAATACGGCATGTTCTTATATACGGCATCCAGAATCTTTTCTTTGACCTGCGTGATGGTGTCGCAGTTCAGAACCTTGACTGGGATCTCTGGGCTGTTCTCGTTCTCTGGGTTGACGCAGTTTAAGATCTGGAGGGAAAAAAAGAGAGTAAGTATGATGAGATGTTGGGCTGTGGTCGGTGAAGCCGTAGGTGCGGAGCGTGGCTCTGGAAAAGGCCATTTCCTGGCCCGAGAAATCTAATTTCACACCCTCTGCAGGACCCCAATCTCAGCCTTAGCAGGGTATGAGAGACTAATGAACACTACCCTCCCTCGGCCAGACTGTCTGCTTTCAAACACACACACACACACACACACACACACACACACACACACACACACATAGTAACAGCACTGACATTCATGAGAGTTTATTAGATACTATGTTTATTATTGTGGCTATGAGGGTGTGTGATGCTGACCAGCGTCTTGTAGTCAATCTGTTGCCGGATGAGTTTGTCCTCACTGAGGGAGTATCGGGCTTCTCCGGTGATGGCGTCTATTGGGCCTTTTTCCATCTGCTGTTTTATAGCACAGTACAGCATGAAGAGAGGCTCACCTGCACACTCCTGTAGACACAGACACCAACACACTTTATAATTATTATTATCACTTCTTATATGCTGACTGGTCTAATGCTGTTTGAAATATCACACTAGCATACTACTATTTCTGCAGTATATAGTATGGACACTACCATTCATTTTTTGTAAGAAATGAATACTTTTATTCAGTAAGGATGCATTGAATTGAATCGTAAAGACATTTGCAGTGTAACAGGATTTCTATTTGAAATTTTATATTAAATACGAACATAGTGAAGTCATGTGGTAACAATGTACAGTACATAACAGACTACCATATTAAAAGTTTATTATTGCATAATGTGTACAGTTAGTATGCAGTATGTATTATATACTGCACATTCATGTTTACTTTGACAATTTTTGACCAATATAAAAAGGCCAAAAGCTTTCACAAATACAAATTTATTTAAACATTCCCAGGTTACTAACATATGTTTCTGCTTAACTACACACTGACTGGATTCACTCCATTCATGGCAAGATATAAAAATATATTTTAGTTCGAGACACTTAGCAGTTGCAAGTAAACTTAATATCCTTGAGCACAAGTGAATGCTAAAACTCTAAAGTCCGACCATAAAGTCTAAACACATTAATGTCTTTGATATTTCTCATACGACTGTTTGCAGAGACTCAAATTATTTGAATGAGCTCCTACAAACATACAAACTGTAGTTGATCGTGACATGACTGGTGCTTCCTGTCTAATTGGGCGGCTCTGAAGCAGAATAAGCTGCAGAGCGAACCAGACTTCCCGCTGAGCGTCAAAAGTCTGTCTAGATGAGACTAGTACTGTTACAGGAAGCCAAAGAAGCAAGTTACCTTCAAGAACTTATGAAGCAGGAAAGCAAACCAGTTGGTTAGCATCTTCTCAGCAACAGACTCTGTCCTGAAACACACAAATACACAAACGTCAGCAAGTGACGTCACTTATCGTCAAGAATACCTGCATATTTCCTTTTTTTTGTTGTATAATAATGGCTGGGTTTTGATGGAGGGGACAACAGAAAGTGTGAAAAACATTAGTTGCCTTTCCTGTCAGTCACTCCAGATTCTCTTTGTCCATTTTTTCTTTTTTTTTTTCTTCTGACCACCCCCGTCTCTTTCTTTCTTTCTTTGCTTTGAGGGATGAGACAGATACACAGACACAAACCCACAAATGACAAACACACGACTCAAACGGTGATCTCTAGAGTTGTGGTCAATAATTTGGGAAGAGAGAAAAAGAAAGAGCCGAGGGTTTGTTGAAGACAGAGCAGGTAGAAAACCGAAGAGAGAGGGGGAAAGATAAGGCAGACAGAGGAAGAGAGAACAAACAGCACCCCGACGGGAGTGGTTAACGAGCATGAAAAATACATGAAAGGGTTATTCCCTCGTTCTGACGGCTGAGCGCGCCTGTGGAATACCAATACCTCTCTTTCCCTGCAAAACATTTCTCCTTTCACCCCGGAAAATACTTTTTTTCCCCTAGCTCTGTTTGTGGCAATGAGTATTATGTTCACTTATGGACATTACAAATACACATAAGCATCACAGGACGATGTAATATCAGCTGCGTAATTGTCGCGGCAATGTCTGCGACGTTTGCGCTCACACACTCTGCTCGGCCGCCATGGGGACGGTGAGGTAGCACACCGGCAATTTACTCAACAGCGGTGAGAGAAAATGACTCTCTTAATGCATGTGGAAATAACTATGATTACACCGCCGAGACAGCCCGCAAACACCGAGTGTGGAGAGAGTGTGTGTGTTTGAGCGTGTGCACGTGTGTGTATTGTGTTTGAGGGGGTCACGCTTCAGGGTCACACGTGAGAGTGAGCGTTAATTGGCGAGACAAGATGAGGTGTGTTTATAGAGGTCAGGTCTGGATGGTGATAAACCGTAATCGCTGCATATTCATATGACCAAGTCGAGAAGATCTCTCATGCTCACCAAGCTGCATTTATTTAATCCAAAAAATTGGAAAGTTATAGTGGAAAAAATATTACAATTTAAAATAACTAGTTTCTATTCTAATATATTTTAAATGTCATTTATTCCTGTGATGGCAAAGCTGATTTTTCAGCAGCCATTACTCCAGTCTTCAGTGTCACATGATCCTTCAGAAATCATTTTTGAAGAAATAACTGGGATATATTACTTTATTGATTTGTCTTTCCAATGGGAACTGACATATATCTGCTGAAAAACGAACTAAACCTAGTTTAAAGACATGTTCTTCTATCAAAAATAGATTTATTGCAAATTGATTTAAGTCACAAAACCATTAAAAAAAACAGTTATGCTGCACAGGACAGTAAAATATGCCTATCTAAAACGTGTACATAAACTAATCAACAACTTAAAAACAGTGCAGATAAAATTCAAGAACGCATACTGCCCCCTATATAGTTGCCTAGAACAGGTTAGTCCAAGCTGATTTAAGTAGTCGCTGAGGCGAACTACTGGTTGGTGAAGACATGGCCTTTATAATTATGATACCCATTTTGGCATATTTCATTGGCATAACATACAGATTTGGAGATAGACAGAAGCTATACTAGAAAACAGTCATGATGGCCACTGAGTGGATGGACTGCTTTAAAAAAACAAGTTATTAGCGCATTAAGGGGTTTCAGGGTTTGTATATTCAGGAGTTAAGAGTCCATTAACATAAAGATGATGTGATTTGCATTATACCGCATTTGTTTTTTTGGGGTATTCACCCATCTGGGTTAATACATTAGCGGATGATAAATGCTAATTTTACTGAAAGAACAAACATGGCTGTCGAATAACGAGGCCGTCAAATTATGCTTATTTAATAATGGTGCATTTTAGTGAATAAATCAATGGCAGTCTCACACAGAGCTGAGGCGAGAGGAGGGCAAATAGAAGGAGTGATGCAAGATGTGGTGAAATGAAGGAAAGTCGTCATGTTCGTGACGAGACCGTCAGTCATTCGGTGGTTCTTCTAAAGGACAGTGTGTGTTTGTGTGTTTTATTCAGCAGCGTGTGTGGCGGGCTATACAAAACATTGTCATGTTTATATATTCTCTTTTAAGCCTGTCAACTTTCCTTTGTATCCTACCTGTTTTCTTCTGGGCCTGTGAGCTGAGGGACTTTGGATGCAGGAGCGAGAGGAACCTGTGTGTATTTATGCACTGATGCGTGCATTCATATGTGACACTCATTCAGTGAGTGTGTGTGTGAGTCTGAGTGAGTTATGAGCTCTGACACACACATACACTACAATGACAGAGCGTTTGATGCTGGTTGCATCAGGTCTTGCAAGAGTGTTTCCTGTCTCCTTCCTGTCTCAGTCAATCAGTGATCAATGATGGACGATGACGGACAAAAAAACCCTACAAACAGGGGCTGAATTACCAGTTACTGAACTAAATTTACTTCCTTTTAAAATGCAGTATCCTTGTGAAACTAGTTTATTAGAAGCATCCGGTTCAGTGCTTCTCATAAACTAGTTTCACGAACGGCTGGAAATTGAGTTCTAACAAATAAAATGAAGTGAAATTGGTTGGGAATTTTCAAATGCACACAGGAATTGGGCACTCTCCTGGTGCACCATCACATTTCATATTGCAGAGGCTCAGAGTCAATATCTGGCTTCAAAATATAATTCAGACCCATAGAAGTCAATCTTCAAAATCTCTTCATTGCTGATTTGACGCTTTAAAAAACTCTTTCGCCACTGAATCACTATTTTCTTTCATCAGGAAGCTCAAACACATTGCCTGCTCATCCCCTGGTGAGAGAATGAATGAACAGAAAGTTAATAGTAGCTAGGCTATTTGAGCACCTAAATGAGTTTTTGCATCCTCTAAAACTTCATCACACCAGGCTTTTGTGTAATTCTGCCTCCGTCCGCTCAGAAAGAGTATGCTTTTCTTTCCTCCTTCAGCATTTTTCTGTCTTTTCGTTTCATTAATGAACATGAGGGTTTTATTAGCTATTAGCGTACTTATGAGTTGTGTATGTGTGTGTGTGTGTGTGTCTTAAGGCGAGTAAAGGAATGCTTCATTGAAGGGGCGACACATAACACAATGTGTCTCACTAATAGTCCATTCCGAGCCTCTGTGTGCCTGCAAATCTCATTAGGTGAAAACATGTACACACACACAAACAGCAGCAAGAGAGAGCCTGAGGCCATAGAGCCGTTCCATTTTTAGCCACAGTCCTCCACAGATATTAACATGAGGGAGTGAAAGACAAACAAGAAAACTCAAAAGTCCCATGAAGATATAATTTGCTGTTGTGGCCTAGTGGGCTAGCGCTGACAAATTGAATCGTGGTGCTCATGTGGATGACAAAAAAGCTTGAGAAAGAGCCAAAAAATATACTATAATAACCCAGCAGAAATATTACCTGGCCAAGAAAATAACAACTTCAGACAAAAAAAATGAGGTAGAACTGCAGAATCAGATGCACCAAACCAAACCACGACAAAACACAAACAAAAACCATGCACTATACATGCAGAGCTGTGGCTGAGTTGCAGGTGATGCAGGTTCGAATGCAACCAGCCACAAAATCTCCCATCCCTTTTCTTTCTCCCATTTATGTTTCCTGTCTTTTCTCTAATGTCTCTATCAATAAAGAATGGCAAAAAGCCACCGAAACCTTTTTACGCACTGCGCGACTGCGATTTGATTCATTGTGGCTTTCCCACCGAAGTGATGAATCAGTCTTCACTGAAAAAATCACATTTCCCTGCTGATCCACATGGAACCAGAAGCCCAGAACAAGTCTGAGTCTTGTGTCTCTATATATTCCATAATCAAGAAAAGATTAAAAAATAACAGACAAGCAAATATTAACGCCAACTAAGCTTTAGGCTATTTGAAATGAAACGTACAGTGACCACAGAGACCAGACAGGCCCTTGTTATTTTTCACAGCCGGTTATCATTAAATGCAAGTGGGTCACTTTATGAAAATAAATTAGTCTCTCTGTTGATATTGTCTGATTCTTAAAAGATGTCTCATTTGCAAGCAACTGCCCTACAGGCATCTTTGACATTCATTATTTTTCTTAACATACATGAACGTCCTTTGTTCCTACTTCAAGAATATGTAGAAGGATCGCACACTATCAAAGTAGCGAACTTGGTTATGATTGTCAGCTCAAAGAGTGACGATGATTTTAAGCTGCAATACTTGTGGTTCTTCACATGTTATTAAAACTGCAAAAGGGATTTGGAGATGTGGCCAAGTGGCTTATGCTGTATATTGAGCCTTGGTTCTCACGTGGGTTGCATGGTATTTGGGGAAAAAAAAAACAAAAAAACTTTTATGCTCTGCATGAATTATTAAATCACAAAATAAAAAAACCCTAAATGTTGCTTTTTACTTCAGAACAACAATATATTCATTTACAATCTTAAAAATTATGATGTTGTACATGATGATAAACATTTGTCCATTGCAACAGAAGGCGTCTTTGTCAGCCATGTTAAATGAATGCTGTCATCAATACAAAAAACCCACAATGACACATTAAGAGGACAGTGGAATTATGGGTAAGGGTCAAAGGTAACCAGTCATGGTGTTTTGGATGTAACATCTCACCCTGAATGGCTAAATATGGCTTTTAAGAATCAATTTGTGCCATAATTCTTCACTTAATTCATCTGTACAGCAGGAAATAAGACCCGCTTGATCCAGAAACACCAATGAATGCATAGCTCACTGATGTGAGACAAGCTCCAGATGTATTCCATTATCCGTGAAATGTTAAGATGAGGAGCAAATACAGAAAGAGGTCACAAGAAGGGCAGGGTTTGTTCACACGGATCAATTGAAATCAAAATGCTTGAGACAGAGAGAAAATGAGAGTGAGAGAGACAGAGTAATGCCTTTTATTTAAAATTAGTGAGATGGAGCCCAATCGATGAGGAGGGAGTGGAGGCCAGCAGTAGTTGCAGAAACGACGGTGTTCGTTTAACCGTAACACCAACAGGAAACCATGTGGCCGAATGCGATAGTGAAAAAGGAAGGAAGCGATAAATGAAAACAACAGATTTGTTGGGTTTCTAATACAGCCTTCTTGTTCTCCAGATGCTTCCTGGAAAAGTGAAGACACGGATCTGCGAACAAGACCAAAAGGAGCATGTCGAATCGATAATCTCTTAAATTCCCATAGAAAAAAAAAGGAAAAAGTGTCATCTAAAACCACGGGCCCCTGATCCCCACGGCCCAGCCTGCCAGCGCGAGGGGATTAGTGTTTTGTGTTCCTAATGACAGCAGATAATGAGAGAGACGCAGCGTTTGTCACGTTAAATAACGGCGTAATCCACATTTCCCCTGCATCTATTTACTGTGACTGCTAATGAGCTGAGTCACGTAACGAAACACCAAAAATTATTCAATAAGATCGAGAGAGAGCGAACAAGGAACGGCTGTGGTGTTTGTTTGGCCTGTCTGCTTTGAATATTCAAAGTGTGATGTATAGCTGATATAGCGCCGCAGTCGGCGGGAACAAATCACCTCCAGCTAAAGCTAAAATACACTCGGCCTCCATCAAGCAGGGCTGTAATGAAAGCGGCCGTGGACTGCGCTTAGCCCTTGGGCAACTCTTTGTTTAATCACTATTAGTCTAAATCTTCTAGTTGACACGCTGCTTTGGAAAGACTTTGAAAAACCTATACAAATTTGGAGGGAAAGCATAAAGGACAGCCGAGAGCGAGAGAGAGAGGAAAAAACAAGTGGATTTGAGCTGCTCATGAATGTTTTATGAGTACCTAGCGCACAAATGATAAGTGACACTGACAATGGGGCCGTACTGAGGGACTGCAGAGTTATGCAGGGCCCACTCATCGTTTTAATCATACGCTAGATTTAATTATATCGCATGGAATTGATCTTACGGATATAGATATCGTACCTCAAAGTGATGACGT
>JAFVLL020005936.1:15000-21835 GCA_021397915.2 Tor tambroides | reverse complement strand
CACAATCTGTATTGTTAAAAGCACTATATAAATAAAGGTGACTTGACTTGATTGTAATTGATTTTATTTTATGTGGTTAACCATGCTGGTTTAGGATGATTTAGTTGGTCCCCAGACTGGCCAAGCTGGTGTTTAGCTGGTCTCCCAAATATGACCAGCTGACAAGTACCCAAAACACATCAAACTAGGTCAGAAAACCACTTTTCCCTAGTGAATCAAAGTGCAAAAACAGTAATCATGATACAAAGTGCAAGATGGCAAGAAAAATACATGTCTATAGATGTGTTGTGCAACACTGACTGAAGTTTTGCCATGCTTGAATCATGTGAACAGATTGGTAAAAGTGCTACTTCCTGTTTCAGAAAAAACAACAGCGAAATGTCTGTTGTCTGTATTAAAGTCAAAAACTAGTTAAAAGGTCTAGGGTTCAATATTGTTGCAATGCAGTTCTCTTATGTCTCAGAAAAGCAATCAGAAAAGTGTTTTAAACTTTCTGAACATTGTTTTCTCAGTAAAGTGTTGTATGCACTTGTGACTCAAAGACATTAAAACTTGTTTTAAGAGACGGATGGAGTTTTTTTTATTATTATTTGGGTTACACTTACATTTGTAGGCTACATTTTGTATGATAACAAAATGTTTCATAGGAATTAACAACATCTATACACAACCAGGGCCGTAACCACCATAGACACTGAAGAAAACAACTCCGTTAGGATGTTTCATATCTGTATCCATGATAACTTTCAGTTACATTTTTAGGCTAGTTTTTTTTTCTGCTTAGCGTCTAACCGCACTCGTCAAAATGAGTGATATGACTCTTGACCAATCAAATCAAAGTAGGCGGGGTTTACTCTTCACAGAAGCAGAGCGCGAATTCCAGCGCGGCAGTTTTTAACGGTTAAAGACAGCAGCAAGGTAAGATGGAAGTAGCAAAACATTTAATATTTGACAACTGTTTATGATATAAATGTTACACGACCAACATTAATATCCAGCAATGCAAACTTCTCGACTTTTTCTCAAATATGACCGTTTGGTATCATGTATGTGATTCATGGTATTTCTAACTGAACGTGAAGAAAGTTTAGCGTTTTCGCCATATTAGGCATACAAATAAATAATTGTGTGCATATTTTAAAATGTTATTTGCAAATAGTTCAAAATGATTACTTCCCTAATAGAATTAGCTAGATTGATTTCTTTCACCATTCTATGTCTATATCGACTTTATTAAAAATGGTTTCCACAATGCTCAATAAATGGTTACGGCCTTGTACGTTACACAACAAACAGTCACACTTAAAACGTCGCATTTTCTACTATACAGTTTTTTTCAATGATAATGACATTTATTTAATTAAACAAATGTACATGGGAATGGAGCAATTACAGCATATCCAGTATTCAGGAAGGAAAACAGCACAATGAAATGAACAACAAACAATAAATAGAGTTAAATTTCAATTCTTTACATCCTAACACCAGATTTTCTTCTTCGGTAGATTCACATTATGCAAATCTACAAGATACAGCAATTAAACGTCACATACAATTTTATTTCTCTATCTATCAACAGGCGTCAATAAATAATCTTTATATCTGTGTTTGATTGCGTCATAAAGGCGAAGCATTTATACAAGCAATTCTGTGGTGCACACGTCAAAAATAAAACACATTCAAATGCACTCAAATACAAAACACAAAGTGGAATGGGGTGCGGCGGACATCATCAGTCCATTCGGATCTTCTGATTGGTCATCCTGTAGATGATGCTGTCATATCCGGGATCCATGTTCCAGAGGTTGTACGAGATCACGATGACGGCTAAAGCTAACACAATCATCAGCCATAGGACAATGTTAAAGACCACGGCGTAATCATAGTCGTACTTGTAGGCCAGGTTGTAGAGGTTGCCTTGGTTACTCTGAAACAACCACACGCTAGCGTTACATGTAGGTCAACGTTCAAAAGTAGGTCAGCAAAGGGGGTTTCTACTGTACCGTAACAGTCTTTTTGTTTTGGAACAAACACAGGTTATGGGTTGGAAAGGTGAGGGTTGATAAGTTAAAACTATACGCTACTATTTCTAAAAAAATGGATAAAAAGCACACTAGAGCTTGCTAACCAGCTACTGCAGCCTATGCAATTTACGCTAAATGTCTTACAGAAGTGGTCTTGAAACGATTCTTTCTTCTCGTACCCTGACGAATAAGAATAGCGCTGAAAACGTGGACCTGATCCAAAAATTTTTTTTCTATGTAGAAATGTTTGCTTATAGAAAAGCTTATTGCAATTAACTTACGATCTGAAGAATGGAGCGTGACTTCCTGGTCAGAGGGGCTTCAAACGTCTTCACCGTCACCACTTCTACAACCGCGTTGTTTGCATAGACGTTGGCGACATTGTCTGCGAACTTTGTGGATGCACAAACAAACAGATTTTAAATGTAAAACTACTAAAAACAGCAGTACTATTTATGTATTATTTAGTACTACTAGGCCAAAAAAACAAACACATTTTATATCTGGAACCAAGTAGAGAAATATATATGAAAATGTAATTAATGAATAATGAAATTTAATGAACAATAATGATCAAAACAATAAAAGAGAAATGCAGGCATCTAAATAACCTAAAAGTTGTCGTATTAGGGTCAAAAGTCAAGCTTTTAAATGTTTTGGCTTAAATTATTTTAACTTGTTACATTAACACAGTTTCACACAGTAAAAGTGTGCCATTTTTCAGCTTAAAATAAGTAAAGAAAATAAAGCATATTTCCTTTTTTTTCCCCTAAATATGCCTTAATGCAAAAATAAATAAATAAATCTTAATTGTCCCAAGGCTTAATTAAAAAAACAACAACAACAAAAACTACTAGTCTTCCTCATTTCTAGCAGAACATTTTAGCAACTTGTTCCATATAAAATTTTTTAAAACTTTTACTTGCAAAAAAAGTTTTAGAAATTCTGTAATTGTCATATTTATTGTGATAATTTACAATACACTACTATCTATTATACAATACGAACACAATATCATATATTATATATATTATCTAATATTATACACACGAACACATCAAACTGTATTTACATTAATGTTACACTGTAATATATTTTAAAAAAAGAATACTTAAAATAAAACTACAGTAAAATTAATGTACTTTGTTGTATTAGAGACCATTGTGTCAGTAAACAAGAGGCCAGCACAGCAGTGTTATCTTAGTATCGAGATACTATAATACACTACAATATATGATTTATTAAAATTTAGAATAACATTTCAAACTGATTTTAATTTTAGTTTAGTAACTATCATTTTTATTAGTTCTTAGTTTTTATTTTTTATTTTAGTTTTAGTTATTTTAGTTCATCAAGTGACAGTTTTTAAAAAAAATTTATATCAGTTAAAATTTGTTTTAAATAATAGAAAGTTAATGTTTTAGTAAAGTATAATAATGCAGCACAGCCTCCATACCTTCTGCAGAGCAGACGTCAGGATCCTGGTAGCGTCGGCGTACTGAGGAGAGTCTGTACCGTAACGACGAACGATCTCCTCCAACCCCGCGAGCTCTAGAGAGTACAGGTCAGGAGCCGGGTCTTTGGCCAGATGCTTGTGTTTCTGCAGCTGTAGCAAACAGAAAGAAATACTTCAAAAACACAGAATCAATAGAGTAAATTATCAGTGAAAAAGGACAATTCACTTTGTTTTAAAAAGTTGCCACAGTAATTTCATCTGATTACAGAGATTTTTTTTTTAATTTCCAAAAAAACAAAAACAAAAACAAATTTTATATATTTATGAACTATATGAGACAAACAAGCAGATGCAAACATTAAGGCTAGATTAACAATAAAAGGATTTAAAACTGAAAAACAAAAATCAACCTATAAAATCTCGCACGGACAAACTGTCATAAAGCATATGGGTTCAGAGCAGACAGAGGAACTCACCAGAGATGAAATGTCATACAGCACCTGAACCTCAGACAGGAACAGAAGATCAGCCTGAAAAACACAGACCACCACATAAACACATTAAAACCAGTATATTTAGACCAATGCTTAGTTTAGGGTGGGAAACAAAAACCAACATGCATCTACTGAACGATGGTTTCTATCTGTAACAACTACTTTCACATGTGAATATTTTCAGCCAGGCAGAAGCCACTTCCTTCTATGACCGAAAAACTGCTTCAGAAACTGTTACAAGTCCATGTCTGTATAAAGTGTGTGAATACTGTAAACACTAATAAATAAATGATAGAGAGATAGATAGATAAATAATTTTTTTGTTAGAGATTTATTTTTGTCAGTTTTTTACTTTATTAGTATAAGACAGTGTTGAAGTGACAGGAAGTGAAGTGGAAAAGAGAGGGTTGCAGGATCAGGTCCTTGAGCTGGGATTTGAACTCGGGACACCCGTAGCGCAACGACGCTATATGTTGGCACGCTGCCCACAAGGCTATCTTAATTAGTTATTTGACATCTATGGACAAAGTAGATCTCAACTAGGAATGTGTAACAGCGATCGAGTACTCAGCCTTGACAGTGATGATCGATCATAAAAACTGAAAATGGAAAACGATCATCGTGTAAAAAAAACAACAACAAAAAAAACCAAAAACAAATTCTGAATGGTTATAGCAGCACTTCGGGCGGCACCCTGCCTGCGGTCCAAAGTATAGACGTGAGAAAAGAGAAGAATGGTATCTAATTAATCTAATATTGATATATTAACATTTATTAACATGCTGAATGTGCTGCATATTACCAGTGTTTAATTTCATACTCAAATGCAATGCCCGATATTGACCAAGTTATTTGAGATGGTCATATTGCTTTTAGATGTTTCTTTTTTAAAAAATATTGATGTATAATAATGCAGCAGTGCTTTTTTCGTCATATTTGTTCAACAGTAGGCATACTTCAATTAAAATTGTTTTCGTACTTCATATGGCTTCAAAAACGCGATTTCAGGAATCACTTGATAATGTAGATTAAAATATAGCACAAATCTGCCATACACATAGCATTATAATGAGAACTTTATATACATCTAGTCTATAGTAAATTCTGTCCTTGTCCGTGTTTCAGCGCGCCGTTTAGGAAAGTGCATCACGGCGGGAGCTCGCTCTCTCGCTATAGCGCGTAACTGAAAGCTCACTGGCATTTGCATCATTTTGTGCAGATACAAGTTGTATTTGTTATGTCTATGTTATGTATCTAAGTTATCTGATTAATATGTGACCCTGGACCACAAAACCAGTCTTAAGTCGCTGGGGTATATTTGTAGCAATAGCAAAAAATACATTGTATGGGTCAAAATTATCGATTTTTCTTTTATGCCAAAAATCATTAGGATATTAAGTAAAGATCATGTTCCATGAAGATATTTTGTAAATTTCCTACCGTAAATATATTAAAACCTAATCTTTGATTAGTAATATGCCTTGCTAAGAACTTCATTTGGACAACTTTATAGGTGATTTTCTCAATATTTTGATTTTTTTGCACCTTCAGATTCCGGATTTTCGAATAGTTGTATCTCAGCCAAATATTGTCCGATCCTAACAAACCACACATCAATGGAAAGCTTATTTATTCAGCTTTCAGGTGATGTATAAATCTCAATTTTGAAAAATTGACCCTTATTGACTGGTTTTGTGGTCCAAGGTCACATATCATAGAATGTGTCAGAACGAGCTTCACTCTTCTGCTATTCTGTTTTTAGATGCCTATTTTTTTAATAACATTGCTGCATCATAATCATAAACTAACAGTGTTCTACTCATGTGTTCATAGACAGGTTTTCATGTCATATTTTTATTTTTAACATTCATCTTCATAACAGTCTTCAGATATTTCCCATCCCCCACACACGACCCCCCCTCCCTCATTTTTGAAACTTATCGATGACCGAAATGAGAAATCGGCAAAGATGCTCATCCCTAATCTCAACACATCTTGAGTATTCACCTCGTTATTACGGCTGAGAGAGATCAGAGGAAGGGACGTGAGGACAGATCCGTCCTGGGACAGACGTCCACGGATCTGTTGCAGAGTCACGGGCAGGTCCTCAAAAACAGTGTTGGCCATTCCCATCATATACAGCCTCTGAAACACACAATCAAGACAATTCTTAATATCAGACGCATATTAAATGAACGTTCTGGGTTCAATACATGTTCCATTAACATCACCTATGACTTTGTGATAATTTCCCCAAAAAACAAACAATTTAGACTTGATAAAGAAAAAAAGTATTTACTTTACTAATTATAAACAACAATTTAAACTATTTTGAATTGATATAGTGACAGCAAGTCAATTTTTTATTTTAAGTATCAGCACATACGACAATTTAAAAAAAACACACAAGACAAATAATAAGATAAAATTATCTTCTCATAATTAGACAACTCCTTTTTTATATATAAAAACTACAAACTTTTAACTTAACACTGGATAAAAATGCTAATTTTCCAGTATTAAAAACAAGTCAGTCCAATTAAATATTCTTTACAGTAGGTTTCGTTTTAACTTTGCATCTCACGTGCATCTTTATCTGCAGAGCACTTTGTGTGTTTGCAGGCATCACTTATGTGGTTAGTGAGTCATAATGTGCCAGAGATTCGCTGAGGTCATACCTCCTCACTAGGGGCGAGCTGCAAGACCACAGGGGTGCTGTCGGCAAACAGAGTGTGCACCGTGTTTGCCACACTATCCAGAGTAAACGGAACCGGCTGAAACCAGACAGACAGAGACAGATAGACAGACAAAGTAGTGGCATCAGTCTCATGATACAAAAAGGGAAGTCTAGCAGGGAAACT
>JAFVLL020005936.1:0-12500 GCA_021397915.2 Tor tambroides | reverse complement strand
TGCATGTTTGTAGGGTAAACACAGTTTGTGCACTGTTAATAGTTACATTTTTTTGTTTTAAAATACATATTTAATTGAGTTTTAGAGATTGCATTTGTAACAAAATATGGATGTTCCCGCCATGCCTTAGAGAGGTATCATGGAATGTAATTGCAACAATATAACATTTTTAACACAAATAAAGTGGTTATATTGTTAACATAGATTTTATTTAACATCTACAATTTTATTAAATTGTTTAAAAAAAAAACATATTTTGTTATATTTAAGAAAAAAGTTGTGTCCCCCAAATTCATGTCTGTGGTGTTACAACAATGGATGTCGCCTCTTTAAGAAAAGGGGGGATTCTATTTGGACTACTTCCTGTGTGTAAAGGTCACTGCAGGTGCTGGTTGATCTGAGGGGTGCATAGGGAGTATTTCTTATTCATTTTCTTAAAGTTAGCTAAATTTCTGACAATTTCATTTGTCACACTTTATTAGTGTCTGTGGTGTTGATAACTTGCAGATCTGACATATTTTAATCAAAATTTTGATAAATACATACTTATTAATATTTCCAAAATGTCCCCTGATCTTGAAATCATCATGATGGCAGCCTCCATTTTAGAAAAGTCTGGATTTAGGCTGATTTGTCTGTGGTGTTACTGTCTTTTCTGGTAACACCACAGAGCCTATAGTAACTTGCAATATAAAGTCTGTGGTGTTATAATTACGTCTGTGGTGGTACTTGAAAATGACATAGACATAAGTGGCTGTGTCACCAGTGTTTGATTGAAATTATATAAAAATCAAAATGTTCTTAAGCTTTCATTTTAATGGATATAGCATATTAAACTAATTTTAAATGCATAGCAATATATTTTATAAGAAAAAAAACAAACATTTTACAAATTCTACCTCTCATTTGCCACCCCAATTGAAGAATGACCCATTTAAATTTTTTTTTTACTCAGCCAGCTTTATATCTCTTAGCTTGTAGGACGTACCAAATGTAATTTCTGACAGGAATGAAAACGAGGCTGTGAGGAATAGAAGTATGCTACGTTCAATGTTTTGTACTGTTGATTAACAACATACTGATAGTTCAGTTGAATCAAAAGTAGACAAAAACTTCGTAAAAAGTTTTTAAAAGTTGTGAGTTGTGAAAAGATCTCGGAGTCGGACATTTGTCCATTATGTGCCATTATAAAGACCGTCTATCCCTCATAGCCTCGTTTTCATCCGCATGAAATTCATGGCGTCTAACTTCAAGGTCTACTTTCTGATGAAATACTTTAATAACAGGCTAGTTTATAATAATTTTGTGTAATTAGAGCATGAATAGGCTACACTTTGATTTGATTCCATCTACTGCTACAACTCAAAAGCCAGGATAAAAAAAAAAAACACTACTGAAGTTAAACTAGCAATTTGTAGGTCATAGAATTTATACGCATACATTTCTTGTTTTTATTAGCTATTTGAATACAATCTGAGGAACATGATCTTGCATTTCCAAGCCTCATATCGTTGATCGTCCTCTCCAAGCTTGCTGATTTTCTTGTGATATCCTCGCTATCCACTTGGAGGAGCTCTTGTTCCGTCACTAACCGCTCGTATCGACCGCGTTTATCTCCGCGAGCCGGCGATCATTTCCAGCGCCTCTCAGATTATTTTCACGTGTCTTCTAACGCAGACCATCGCCATATGTTCGGCCGAGAATCCTGATATGACTCATGATATTTCAAAATAAGTCAATAAGTCAACGAGAAATATATTGAAAATAAGGTCTGGGTTGAAATAGAAGTAAAAAGGCTGCATGCATGATAGTTATTTATATAAAAAATATACATATCTTGGTGAGCTGTAGGCTGATCATCAGATTCTACTGATGATGAATCAGACGTTGAGAATATGTTTGATAATTAAATCATATATAGGGTACTGTATATAGGCAATATAGAGTTGATGCACAATTTTTATATTTACATCAAAAACATGGAAATTGGCATTAAGAAAGTGTATATTTTAGGTCTTGCGACACCACTTTTAACATTTTCAACACTTTTGTTTATTTAACAGTAGCCTACACATTTTCTGCATGCTCTTTCAGTTAAAGTCATAAATGCTGTATGCATAAATATATACAAAATAAACATAGAATTTGTATTACTATAATAGTAAAAGAGCTTGTTACACTGCAGTTATCCTATACGTTCAAAACGCACACATTTGCTTTGGTCTTTTAGTCAATAACAAACATCAAAAAAATCACGCACAACATAATCTATTTAACATGATCGTTTCAAAAGCACTGTTTCCCGTCTCTTGCCCGCGGAGGAGATTTTGTCCCGCACAGTGTCTTGAGGTCCGTTCTCGCCCTGAGCAGCGGGACTGGAGCGCGTTGAGCGCGACCCCGTGACACGCCTCCTCTGATTTTCACATTCCATTAGGTAATTCAATAGCAGACAATTAGACTGACCCAGCCATCGGCCCACCCAACGGGACACTGCCGACACAATGACCCTGATAGGGCAACGCTGCAGAAGTCTGCCCGGGGTTCCGTGTCATCCATCTGAGCATGTAAATTATTAATTACAGTTATAGACAAGTGTAAGATATTATTATATAAATATAATAATTATTATTATTTTAAAGGTATTTATGAATCATAAATATTTTAAATATTGTTTCAGGGTTATTCTATGTGAAGATGTACCTTTTAATAAATATATGATATTTAAAAAAAAAAACTATAAAATGGGTGCCTGCAGAGACGACAAAATGTATTGTTATTAATATTATTATTATTACAAATTTGATTAAAATAAGTCAATTCTTGAATATTTTATTGTTTATTTTAAAGTTACAATAATAAAACATTGTACCAAGGTATATGCCAGCACTTGTTTTTGACCATTTCTACCTTTTAATTCGTTTTTTAATGAATTGTTTTTGTATTAATAATAATAATTATTATAATAATAAAATTACAATCTTATTTATTTATTTATTTATTTATTTAAGGTATAATAAAACATTGTACCAGGCCATTGATGCCAATAAAAACTTCATTTATTTATTTATTTTACAATTTTGGGCCTTTTTTGGGCCTTAATTGTGTTTTTGCATATTTTTTTTTTTTTTTAAATTATACATTTTTTAAATTATTATTATTATTAAAATAAGTGCAAATTTAATTGTTGGACAAGACTATTTTCAACAATTTCGGCCTTTAATGAGAGTTTATTTTTCCAGTCATTTTTGCATTTTGGATTTTTTTAAATTGATTTTTTTATTTAATGTATTTTGAATAGGCCTAGCTTAAAGCAATGTAGAGCTTTTTATCTTTATTTTAAAATATTTTATTTTATATTTTTAATATTTTATTTTATTTACCATGTCAATAAAGAATCTGCATGGCGGAACGATATAGAACGATACAATAGATAGATAGATAGATAGATAGATAGATATAGGCACATATTAAGTATTTCTGGAGCAATTATTCTACCGTTTTCACAAGTGCAGACGGTGACTCGGCCCGTTCTCTGCTGGTCTGAAAGGTTTGAATGACAGATCACGCCTGCAAGTGACAATGTCTCGATGAGCGGACATTAACACCGGCGCTGATGGCCACTCACTCGTCTCTTCCCCTTCCTCTGTCTCTTTATTCCACGAGAAAACGCGAGGCACAGCGCCTCGGGCACTGAACACAATGGAGAGCTGAAGAGGGTGGGACGGGGGGGGGGGGGGGGGAGAGACCCCATGCATGTATAAATGAAGGCTGCATGGGGGAAGGTAGGGGCGGCCTTGAAGAGATCAGATTAAACAACAATACAAAAGCCCACCACACTCGCCTCTTATTTATTTAGATTTTAATGAATGGGGAGCGTTTGTGTCAGCTGAAGAATTCTAATATCCTATAAGGCCCTCGCCGTGTTAAATTAGGCCTAATGGCCTGTTTATTTCGGGATTCATTTTAGGAGATTCGGGAGTGCCCGTTGTTTAAATATGTATGTCCAACCCAGTCTCTGAAAACATCAACTCAGTATATTCATACTCCTATAGATTCTCACATATTTGAGCGTTGCTCTCAAAGACGCATTGTTTCTTTCTTATCAGTAGATAACATTATCGTTGTCTTTTATTATCTCTTTAGAACTGTACATTTTATAGTCTTCAAGAAGTGTCTGATTTGATTGAATTTGGGTCTCATTTGCTACTGTTAGTTGGATACTAGTTGGACAGGATTTCATACTACAATATTTAGCCAAGATAAATTACTTGAGAGACCCAAATCAATAAGACTGTGTAGAACTTATTAACGTACTTTATTTAGATTTTCTAAAGTAAGAATTCAAAATGGCCATCCAAAACACGCCACGGTATAGCTGGACCTTTATTATTTTGACAAAAACACCAACGTAGTTAGACAAAATCATTAAACTTAAAAAGATTTTAAATGGCATCAGACTCTAAAACATTTAATCTCTCTAGATACAGAATTGATGAATATGTCCATTTTGGATTATGTTATAATGTTATACATAAATTAAAGTCTGTTTTTACAATTCATACTAGACTTCTACATTACACTATATCTCCATTCCCGAATTTTGTTCAAACACCAATCGTTCGCCTGTGAATATAGGACTCTGAGCACGTTCCCGAGCTCTTTAATAAGCGCGTTCCCCAGCGCTGTGACCTCCAGGTCGCCTCCCCCGGGGATGATGCTTGCGTGTGGGGGAAGGGTTTGCCCGTCAGGCGGTGGCCAATACATCCTCCGTCAAAGCCCCGAGCAATCCTGTTACACGCGCAGCTCGCGCGATTATCCTGCTCCTCTTCTAGGCGCGACAAAAAACAGCCTCACGCGCAGAGCGGCCACAAACACCAGTCATATTTACGAATGTTCTACTTAAACTAGTTCTTATTTAAATGTAATATACGTCATCCTAGCTAACATATTAATGTTCTAAAACGTTCTAAATGCTGTAAAAATGGAATGTTTCAAACATTCAAATTTAGGTTCTGGGAACTTGCTAGGAACTTTGAGTATTAGACTAATCATTTCAGTAGCCTAGTTGTTGAATAGGATGAATAGTTATTGAACGTTCGAGTAATTTTGTTCCCATGTTTACAAAAATGTTCTTATTTTTTCATCTTTAAACAATGTTGCACTAAGAACGTTTTCTTGTGAAAACTTTCAGTAAACATTTTAATAAAGTTTATCCATGACATTAGCACCATTAATGTATACTTTTAGCCTAAAATTTTATATGACAGGGTCATTTTAAATAAAACTTTGGCTTCAGCTTCATATTTCTAGGCCCCAGCGAAGTCTGTCATTTTTTTTATACTTTTTTATGCAAGTGCATTTCTGATCACATTCCAATAACTAATGATCTTTATTTTGATTTTTTGACAACAAAAGTACAACCATAATTATACCTGCTATACAAAAAAGTAAAGAACTGCATCCATTTTATTTTGAGTACGTCTTCATGTGCTCAAAAAATGAACGAGGGTTTAATGTGTTTAAAGCGTTCTGTTGAATATGATTTTAATGCTTGATCAATCTTATACTGAAAATTTAAAATACAAATTTGTTCTGCTTAAAAAAAGTCACATTTATATCTATATAAGCCATCTATAAGGTTTAAAACACCCTATAAATCCACCTACCACCTCCTTCTCTCTTTATAATATAAGCCAAAAAAAAACGTTTTGTGGTTTTCCAGAAGCCTCTCAGCGGCACTGCCGATTAATTTTGTTTACGGAGCCCGTACGCTGTGCGAAACACCCCCCTCTCGCTGTATTCTACACGGGCGCATCGAGTCGTACAGAGGGAGCGCAGCCTACTGGGTTTATGGTAATTGCGGTTGTTCCCCCGACTGGCCTTCTGGGTAAGTGAGAGAGAGAGAGAGAGAGAGAGAGAGACGTCTTGCGCTCAGCTTTCATTCCCCGCTGCACGCGCTTACGGAGAGACACGCACACACAAGCAGCAGTCGCGCAAAGCACTCAGCGCGCCAGGGATATCGCGTATCGGAACCGGGACAAAGAGACGGAAAATTTTCGGTCGGTCCGTTAGATTAAGGAGAGAG
The DNA here is from genome assembly GCA_021397915.2 of Tor tambroides. NCBI lineage: Eukaryota > Metazoa > Chordata > Actinopteri > Cypriniformes > Cyprinidae > Tor > Tor tambroides. The sequence goes on along the minus strand of JAFVLL020005936.1, from coordinate 6,415 downwards.
AGTGTGGCGGTTTTGTTGGCCAGTGGTCCGTAAATGTGCGTGTAAGGACCGGCCCGTGCACACACGAGCAAACACACTGCTGCCGTTCTCGCGGCGTGGCTCTCGATCGCTCGTTGTCTCGCCTGAGCCCAACATGGCGCTGCGAGGCGTCATATAGCAGACTGAGTTCAGTTCAACCAGAGCCCCGGGGATTTTTCGCCACCTGTGCATTCACGCGATTCGTGTCGAAGCAGTCCTCCTCTTGTGAATCAAAGGAATTACGTTCGACTGCTTTTGCATGGATGTATATGGAGCTCCTATTCGTGTTCACAGTTTTTCCAGGAGTGGATATTCGTATTCGGCAAGTCCGGAGATACTTTGAACTTCTGAAGGACTTTCTTTGAAAACAAAGAGAAAACTAGGGTTAGTAGATTGACCTGAGTTATATATAGGCTACATAGTAATGCAGCTTTCAAAAGGAGCATCTGATCCTCTTTTGTTTTAACGGGAATCTTTGCATATCTTAAAAACTAAAAGAGTGAAAACTTGCATTTAAAGAGGAAACCCCATACTTTCCGTGAGACTCGATGAACAACAAGCATCACTACATTCAGGTAAGAACGTTTTAAGGTTTATTATTGATGTTTTCCATGTCTTATCTGCTTATATTTGGTCCGTTACATTGTCCAGTGTAGACAAATGCGTCCGATCAGTTTCGTGCGGACCTTTGGCAAAGCTAAAGAGGGGTTTGTTTTTGATACCTAAAACTATTTTAAACCACGAACCTTCTAATATAGACTCCTGTTTTGACATATTTGACATTTCGGTGTAAAACTTTTGTTTGCTGATAAGTTTTCAACATTTTGTCTCTGGGCTGACTGGTGTCGCGCTCGCGGCGATGTTGTGGACATTTCTTACTGATGGTTTGTGTCTGTATCTGAATATCAGACATTGCTTTTCATTTTATAAATCTATATAATCTAGTTTTTCTGTCAGTCCGAGGACTGTCTTCACAAGCTAACGAACCATTTCCCATATTACGGGACTTTCCTCTTTAGTAGCTGACCTTTTTTTTACTGTGCATCACAGCCTATTCATAGCGAAATCAAATCGTAGATTTGTGGAACTGTTGGTTTCTGTGAAATTCACGTGTGTTAATTTTTTTCGTGTTGAGTAATAAGACGGCAGCGCACGCTCGCGGTGGCGCGTGGACTTTCTTTTTCCGATCGGGATACACCGCTCAAGCTATTGATTTCGCGAGCCTCGCCCTTTTATATGCCGGTTGCTAACCTTATGAAAATTGCAAAAAATGATCCCTTTCGGTCCCTTGTAAAGGTCCTAGAGAACAAAAACTGGATGTGACCTCCAAACAAGTATATATACACGTTTGGAGGTCACCTCCATTTCTTTCTTTTTTTTTAGTGAGCTTTGTGAGAGGACTCAAAGGAAACGTTATGGACAGAAGAATCTTGAATTCATATACAATGAATGAAATGTTTCTTGTGGAGCCTGTGCTTGACATTGAAGCGAGGTAGTCCTCAGTATGACCGCTTTGTGGAGATGCTGTAAGTCCTCCTTTTGTTAATAGACACGAATATTGACGAGACACTTCGCGACCTTCTTGCGCTCAAAGTTATTCGCTGTCGGGTTGTGTCCGGGACTGGAGGAAATGACTTGGCCGGTCCCTACTAAGTGAAGACACTGACAGTTTTGTGTATAATCTATCATAGAGCTTTGAAGTTTGAGAAACCTCTTTGTCCTCGACAGGCGCGGCAGTTTGGACATTAAGATCCGTATTGACGCTATTTTTTCTCCACTTCAAACATTTCACTCACTATATCACGCAGACTGTCGTGCGATTTTCTAATAACAGACATTGCTGGGCTGTCGCATCCTGATGCTTGCTTTGTAGGAAAACCTCAGGGTTGAATCCAAGTTGTTAAAGAGCTGTGATGGTATCCGAAAACTTGTTGGTTTAATTCCCACAAGGGCTGATCAATGAACCATTATCACTGTGCCTTGAATAAGACACCTAATCCCAGGTTTATCTAGGTTGACTTGATGAGTGTTGGTTAAATCACCCGTGATAAAAAGCTGTTAAATTAGTATTTGTAAAGAGTTTAGACAAAACCGAAATAAAATTGTTTCGCTAAAGTGAAGATACGTTGTTGTTAATTATGCTGAGGCAAATTTAGGCCCCTAGTTACTGGCCTGCTTTGTCAAACCCGTGGGTTAATTTTTCACAGGAGTCTCGTTTCTAAATGCTTGCGACGTGCTATTCTGCATAATTAAAGCGCTGTGGACGCTATTAATCAAACATGTCAGAGCGTATCCGTATGAATCCTGGTGGAAAGAAAGCCCTGGATCCATCCATATTTTCATAGGCTTGCCTAAACGGCTACCGCAGAATTTTTTGGCATCCAGTGTTTTAGCCTGACTCAATCACACTTGTCAATTTTAAAAGTGCATTTCAATCAGACGCGTATTGCTGCATGCACTTAAGTTGTTCCACAACAGCTCTTGTTACGGATTCCAATAAGACCCATTTGGCTGTAGTAGAAGTTTTTGAATCGGCCCACTTGATCTTTGTAGATTAAAAGAGTGCTTGATATCATATTTATAGGTTCTTTAGATCAATGTAGGCTATAACTTTTTGGGTTATTTCGTGTAGGCCTAGATATTATTCTGAAGAACTAGACAGAGAGAAGTTCTTTGTTGCCCTTAAATCTGAAAAATATGAAATCACGAAACCCTTTTTGCTTCTAACTGGAACCTTAATTCGTGTGAGTGTAGGCCTATATACACACACACTGAAGCATTCAACTGAATAAGACTTTTTACTTTGTGGCAAATCAAACATTGCAAACTTTATAGAGTGGAACTAATGACAGATTTAATGTCATATAAAAGCCGACAATCTGCTCATTATTTGTTCCAATCTGTTCAATACAACATAATCGAAGCTTCTGTATAGCGGTTCAGTTTTTAGTCTTAAATGATCTCCACTTTTAAAACTTTTTAGACCCGCACTATATTTCTACGCATCCATTTATTTTGTTCTTAATCTCTGTTTTGTTGATGCAATTAAAGATTACAGTGTTTGTATACGAACTGGCACGAATAGCCTACCGGTTGTTTTCCACCGTTTATTTCGTCCACTCCCCCGACTCGCCCTGCCGGGACCCCCAGCTCTCCGGGTTTGTTTATTTATAGCCCGTCAGCTCACGCCTGCATGGTCTCCTCACCCACGGAGCCTGTCTGCTGGAGACAGACCAGCCTATATTCCGATGTCAGCGTCAGATTTGCAAGAGAGAAAGTGTGACATGTCTGCCCCGTATTGTAATGCTCTATACATATACCCGCGGGTGGAATTTAGACCGACAAGTCGTGGCCTGAGTTAAACCGGTATCACAGTTCACAGAATATTTTAAGTGATTGATGTTGGCCTTGAATCTGGCGGAAATCAAAATGAGCCACATAGAGTTTGGCTGAATTAGAGGTTACGGAGATATCCTATGATAGAACATTATAGGCCAGCCCACTGCGGTCAATAGGCTATTTTAGACTATTGTTGCTGGTTATTTTGTGTTTAACAAAATATATGAGGCCTTAACGCTATATGAAAAATTAATATTTTAGTCTGTTTAAATATGTGGTTGAAACGTGCTCTGGCCTCGAGGTGTATTACGGTAAAAAAAAAAAAAAAAAATACACAAAAAAGAAAAGTAAAGTTCTTTGGGACAAAAGGCTTATTTTCTGTTTATTTTAGACGCTTTATAATATATATTGTGTATTTATAATAACTTTTGCTATTGGTTAGAATATTAGTTTGCGTTTCAGAAATGAATCTGGAGCAGTCAATACAGACCCTTTGCACATCTGTCAAAACAAATCAATTCATCATCTCATAAAAAACAATTTGCAAAACATTTGGGCTAAATATTTTGTGTTTAACACCTAAGCACCCGCGAGCAGACATCCTTTTCAGAGTTGATTTCTTTACTAAATCGTATTGCCAGAGTTTGCTTTTGTCTTGGCAGCCCGTTTGGCTTTATTCGCCAGCGTTTTAGTTCGTGTGAGGGTGGAGAGATGCGCGCGGATCCGATTTCGGAGTTTGGCTCCCGCTGGAGACGTCACGGTTTGATTGAAGTTTCTTCTCGGTCCGAGTGGTCCCGCGGGACTGCGCGCGCTGAAACGGGAGAGCTCTTCTCTTCGCTTCGCCGAGCTTTTGTGCCACAGCAGGAGCCCCGGCGTGCACGGATCGCTGCGCGCTCCCGGAGCGACGCCTACCCATGGATACATTGTTTTCTTTTCTTTGCGCTGCGTTTCTTTATTACTCACACGTTAAAAGCTGGGATTTTTGATACAAATACACTGTATTGGAGATAATAGATTATAAAGACGTGGTTTGAAAATGCCAGTCACTTTAGCTTCTACTTAGAACCGAAAAGGAGAAGCGCAACTTCCACAAGGATGTTTTTTTTCTCATAGCAAACCATCTAAGTAACCTACTGGTGCTTTAATAAACAGCTAGTCGGTGTCTCTCCTTATTATGGTGCAGAATGGTATATTAGTTAAACGATTAACAGCACGCAATGAGCTGCAAAGTCATCATACGTGGACATGATAAAACCGCTCTCAATTAAAACAGAAGCACACACCCTGAAGAGGTAATGCTTTAGAAGTAATAAAAGATATATGAAATCCTTTATGGTTTCATCCACACATTTAGCTATCCATATTAGACGTTTAAATATTTTATCTGCATTCACATGTGGTCTCTTTTAATAACAGAACAAAATGTGTCACCTAACACGTCTGATAGCAAGATATATATTAATGAGTAAAGTGGGGACGAGGTACATAATCTGCTCATTATCTTGTGCACGAGCTAAAAACAGCCTTAGTTAGGGTGTCTGGAATTAAATAGGGTACGGGAATCGTAAGAAATGTGCCTGTTTTGCGTCCTTAACTCTTCATGAAAGGTTCTTTTAGGGCTTTTTAAATGTTTGGGGAGAAAAAAATAGATTTTTTTCACATCTTGTCATCTCATGAGCCTTATGAACAACATTTCTTGGTTCATTTCAAATGGAAGTTGGAACATGACTAATTGTAACTGAATCAGACTAATTCAGTCCAACTGAATCACAAGTTCATTTGACTAACCAAAAAGATCCGGCTCAGAGTAATTCGTTCTGAGAACAGGTTGTGGAAATTCATTCGCTCGTGAATCGTACTAACGTTTCGCACTGTAAATTCAGCAGTGAGGTTCTGGTACCGCTGAACATTAGTGCAATAAACACCATTAAAGTGCAGGGTTCGATCTACATCGGCGGAAGGATGCAAGTTCAAGAACCCTTAAAGGAATCGAACGTCACTCGGGTTTAAAAACGGAACCAGAATAGCAGTTCTCGGGTCCCAAGTCTCAGAGAACCCAATTCGTATCGATTTGTATTCGCAAGCAAGAAGAGAAAAGACAGATAGAGAGAGAGAGAGAGAGAGAGAGAGAGAGGGTTGGCTAGAGCCAGCGCCGTAGTCTCTAGAGTACACGCACGCAACCCACCATTTCAGAGCAGCTCAGAGCGCTCACGCGGCAGACGGGGAGGTGAACGAGAGAAAGGAATGGCTGCGGGGGCCGCACGCGGAATGTGTGCGCTGCCAGCGCGTGGGGCTCGCAGCAATTCGTATCGCCTCTCGCAGCTGAATGTCTGCAGGCAAATAATCACTTTTGTACACGTTGCGTCTTAAATATCCGAGCCCTGCCCGCGGAATGTTTTGTTTTTGTCTTTTTTTATATATAATGGGCCAGCCAATGCATGTGCGCATAGAAAAATGAAAAGTTTTGTCTTGTGTTGTAGGCTATAGGGATGAGAAACAAGCATGTTGACTGACTCTTTGACTAAAAGATACAGATAACATTTTTTTGTTTGTTTGACAAACTATAGATTTCTAAAGATTTTTTGTTTTCTCGAAAAATGGTGTTTTATAGCGGGCAATTATGTCCCATGGGGCTGATTTTTTTTTTTTAAATAGCTATATGAAAGTCAGCTTCCTAGAAACTATTTACCATGCCTTCATTGTTAATTTTGCAACTTATCAATCAATACTTTTACATAAATATTATGAAATGAATATTTCTCCCTGACCTAGATTTTATAAACTGAAAGTTTAATAAAATTAGGCTAACCCGCACATTCAATATGTCAATATTTAGCCTACTGTGTGAAAATTTGTAATTTTTAGTCAGGTGTGTCAAGCGTGAAAATATTAGGCTATTTAAATATGTGCATTTGAGACAGTTCTAAGATACATAATATGCAGTGTATGAAATTAGCAACAATGGACTCATTTCCATCACAGAATGCTAAACGCAAGAGTAATTTGAGATGCTGCATAAATGACCTTGCAGTGGAAGTCCTTTTATAAAAGTATTTTC
>JAFVLL020005935.1:0-20087 GCA_021397915.2 Tor tambroides | reverse complement strand
GAGTGTGTGTGTGTGTGTGTGTGTGTGTGTGTGTGTGAGTGAGTGAGTGAGTGAGTGAGAGAGTGAGAGAGTGAGTGAGTGAGTGAGTGAAAAGCAAATGAATGAACTGAACTGTTCTTGTGTTCAGGTGAAGCAGGCCTGAAGCTCAGCATCTTCTGCTGATGATCAGAGTCCTTCACCGCATCAGTCTTCATTATTGTGGAGGTCAGTGGAGCGACAGAGAATTAAACACTCTCAAAGTGTCCTTGATCCTGATCTGCAATCATTCACTGCATGTTCATGAGCGACCCTGATTTCCCATCATTCATCTGCACTCTTCAGAGTCACACAAGCACACTTCTCTTTGCAGTATTTATATTAAGTCATTTTGTGTATACGTATTGAATGCAGTGCACTCACGTCTATTTCCACTCATGAATCAGAAGGAACAGTAACATATTTTTGACTCATTTGTGAAACTTTCTGACAAAGAATTTGTCCAAAAATAAATTTTTACACAAAATTGAATATGTAAAATGAACATATTTATATTCTAGATGATGATTACACTAGATTCATAAAACACAGTGATATCATGGTTGCAAACTGCATACTGTTTCACACTGTTTTCTTATAGTATGCACTTTATAGTGCACACCTGTTTACAAGAACTGATTTTTGTTAACTAAAATGAACAGAAACAGGTTTGTTAATTGAAATAAAGTTGAAATAAAATATAAACATTAGAAATGAGAAAATTTGAAATGTTGTCTAGGCAACTAACTGAATTATATAAATAAATAAATAAATGATAGATAGATCCAAATCTGTATGAATTTCGTTTTTCTGTTGAACATAAAAGAAGATATTTTGAAGAATGTTGGTGAACAAACAGTTGACGGTAGCCATTGACTTACATAGTAATTTTTTATTATTATTATTTTTTCCCCCATTCTATGGAAGTCAGATTTAATTTTTGGGTAAACTATCCTTTTAAGGAAAACCTAAAATAAATAAATAAAAATATAATTAATTAATTAATTAATTAAAGTAAAAGAAAATAATAAAAGAAAATAAAAAGAAAAAATAGTAATTTTAAAATAAAATAAAATAACATAAAATAAAATAAAATAAATAAAATAATTAAAAATAAAATAATAGTAATTTTTTTAAAAATTATAAAAATGACAATTACTCAAAATTAAAATAAAACATCTAAAATAAAATAAAAATATAATCTCTTTTAAAATATAAATAAAAAACTATATGGTATATAATATAATACCATATCAGCAGCACTTCTGCATGAAGGGTCTGATCGAGTTGAATATATTTCCAGTGAATATATATCCAGTGTTTGTGTGCATCTGCTGCAGTTTCACAGATCGTCATTAAAGCTCATTAAACCAGTCATGTGATCAGAATATATGATGAATCTGTTGATGTCTCTGATTCTTTCACAGTCTGATGCCGTTTCCAGTGATTCACGTTTGCTGTGTTTCTGGTTCTGCTGCTGGTTTTTTCAGACTCCTGACAGTGAAATGGATTAAAGCGGGTTTGCTGACAGTGAACATATCAAATGTGCCTCTCTCTCTCTCTCTCTTGATCACCTGCTTTGTCTGAAGTGAGTCACCTTGCAAATATATGAATAGTAAATGCAGGGAAAGTAATCTGCTTCCTGACGGCTACACGGCTGCATTTGCATAGCTGCCAGCACCGGGAACCTGCGACCGGAATCCACAATCACACGCTTACATTTCTCACGCCGCGCATCAGATACCAGACGCTCCTTCTTTGACCCGCTCCACGTGTGTCTGTGTGTGTGTGTGTGTGTGTGTGTGTGTTTATTAGTGATGGTTTGGGTGCATTTGTCCTCAGAAATGAGAAAATATTTACATTCACATTCATCCAAAGCAATAGAGGAAAATTCAAAGTACACAATATTCATAGTGCACAATGCTAAACAACACAAAACATCACTATGGGACATTTAGGGATGGTATCAATTATGATTCATAAATTAATATTTTGGGGGGTTTTATTCATGTTTCCTCTGTAGTGAATGGGTGCCGTCAGAATGAGAGTCCAAACAGCTGATAAAAACATCACAATAATCCACAGCACTCCAGTCCATCAGTTAACATCTGGAGAAGACTAAAGCTCAAACAAATCCAGCATTAAGACGAGTCTATAATCCATAATAACTCTTCCTCCAGTAAAAAAGTGCCTCTCCTCTTGTTTCTCACATCAAAACCCAGCCACATATTTGTTTAGAGCTGTTTTGGCATCTGTGCAGATTTCTCTCCTGATTCAGACCAGAACACTTTTTCACTGGAGGAAGAGTTATTATGGATTATGGACTCTATGATATTTGAGTTAAAAACGTCTTAATGCTGGATTTGTTTCAGCTTTTGTCTTCTCCAGATGTTAACTGATGGACTGGAGTGGTGTGGATTATTGTGATGTTTTTATCAGCTGTTTGGACTCTCATTCTGACGGCACCCATTCACTGCAGAGCATCCATTGCTGAGACACATTTCTACAAACCTGAGAAGAAACACACTCATCCTGATCTGGGATGGTCTGATGGAGAGCACATATTGTATTCATTTTTGGGCGAACTGTTTCTTTAAACACTCTTGCTGTGGTTTTTGTTTGACTGATTTTGACTGTATGTTCAGTGATCAGATATTGTCAGACGGCTGTAGTGTTATTGGCGTTCACTCGTGACGGTGTTTTCTCTCTCTCTCTCTTGTGTGATGAATGTGGGACGATGAGGACGTTTGTAATGGATTCTGGAGTCTCCTCAGATCCATCTGAGTGCGTTTCATTGCTCTCTCGGCCCTCAGACGCTTCAGGCCTCTGAAGTTCAGCTTTATGAGCCGACAGCAGTGCAGAGGATCAATCCCATGATGCCGCGGTGCCCGAGGTCCCAGCTCTCATCTGCAGGGTCCGCAGACGTCTGAGAACGATCCACACTTCTGATGAGACACACGAGAAACGATAGAGAGAAGATCACGAGCAGCTTTAGGGCACAGAAGATCACGGAGAAAACAAACATTACATTATAACAGTGTTATTTTAGTATTATTTAGATGCTACTATATTATTAAGTAATATTTTGAATTAGAGTTTAAGTTTAATTTAAGTTTTAGTCATTTTTTCGTGTTTTTTTTGTCATTTTATTTATAATAATATATGGTAATAATATTTTAATATAATATTTTATAATCAATTTATAAATATTTATATTCTAAAAATATTATAAATTTTTATAATATAAAAAATTATAATGTAAATATTATCATATTATATGATAATACTTACATTATAATTTTTTATATTATAAAAACTTTTTTAAATTTTAACAACATTATTATAATATATATTGTATTCTATTTAAGGTCATTTAATAAACTTTTTTTTTAAAAAAGATTTAGACTAATGTGAATTGCTAAAATTACCGCATACAGTGTATCAAGTTTGTATCATTTTCAATTGTTAAATTCCTTCTGATTCATTTTCATTTATGCATTTAACAGATGCCTTTATCCAATGCAAATTACAATTAGAGAAACATCCTAATTGTTGGATTTGGATCCATAATTTCCATGTTTGTCTGTGTGAGCTTCATCCAGACTGATCTGAGATCAGATGCTCCGCACAAACATGTGTCAATCTGCAGTTAATTGAATATGTTGATTTCTCTTTCATAAATCACAGGACAATCTGTGAAGTGAAAGACATTCATCATTTTCTCATCACTCGCTCACAGAGACGCTGAATGTCTTTCTGATGATCTGATTCTGAATCGCGTGTCTTCAGACAGAATTGGCAGATTGTCAAATTATGGTTTCAGAAATGAGGATGAGGAGGTCAGCGGTTGTTTAGATGAAGATGTCAGTGTTTGTGTCTCTGATGTCTCCATTTTTCTGAACTGATTTTCCTCACTTCTCCAAAAAACATTCAATATTCACAACACAATTAATACATTCAGAAAGGCATTTTGACATCATAATGTAGTGCTGCAGTGATTTCATTATTATATCTGCTCAGACTGATGTTGATCATATTCATCTCATTCAGGTGTTTCTATATGAATCAGATGGAGACTCTCAGATGAGCGTGTTGATTGAGAGCATCATTATGAAGTGTAAGTGATTTCATCTTTCATTGCTTATTTAAAATACTGAATGAAGACATTAATGCAGAAATCCAGATGATTCTGATCATGCATTTTTACTCGGCAATAAATGAATGATAACCCTGCTAATGTTTTATTACACTGAAATGCATTTGGTGTAGGATTTACTTTTAAAAACACAAATATCACAAATAATTACAAACAAATGGCATGTCACAAAGACTGAAACAGTGTTTTCTTGTAAAACATAGTGCAATAATATTAGCTTTTTTCAGCTTTGGAAAATCAATTTTTAGATGCAAACAACTTCCTTCAAAACCATCCTGTTCTTACTCAGTATTTTGTCTTGTTTTCCTGTAAAACATCCTTAAATACCATAAATTTAGCTGACAAGCAGAATTGCATTTGATTTTATGAGAGTTTTCAGTTTCTTTGGCAGATGTTTTACTTGAAGACTAAGACGCTGATTTATTTGGTTTATGTTTGAAAATTAAAGCAGAGAATCTTTTACAAATGACTCAAATCTGAATTTGCATTTCCAGAACATTTGCATTTAACACACACTATAACTGTAAAAATGATTTAAAAAAAAAAAAGTCATAAACAAAGATTATTGGAGCATGGTTTACAAGAAATTACTTCAAAATTTCATATTTAATTCAATGTGTTATTTGCTGTTCCTTCGAGAAATTTTACTAGCAGTTTCTAAGTGAAATTTATTTCTACACCAGTTGTTTTCAGCACTGTAAAAAAAAAAAAAAGGTGACCTAACTCGAAAAATTAAAGCAACTTATCGCACTCAACTTGATAAGTTCACTTAACTAGCAACCGACAACTTAAAAACTTTAGTCTATTGAACTTTAAAAGATCTGTCAGATCAACTAAAGATTATTTAGCATTTAGCAACGCTTATCCTCTTTAACAATCCTCTTTCTTTTAGATTTATGTTTATTTTCAAAGCCCACTACATAATATGCGCAGTATCTGCCTCTTAAACATAAAAGCAAATATTTATGCTGATAGACAAATGTATTAAATCCAGAAGTTGCAGTGAGATGCATGTATACCAGCAGCATAAATAAAACGTAAAACAATGATAATATTTTAATAATAATTAACATAAAATGTTTTCAAGCTGCAATGCATGCTGGGAACTTTAACAATGCAATATTGTTCAATGTAAAATTGTTTGTTCAGATGACTCAATTTTGAAAGTTGGGAGAACATTTGGATATGTTGTGAACAAATACACTGTAAAAAATCAAAAGTTGAGAAAACTTATAAATTTAAGGCAACCAGCTTCAGGAGATTTTTTTAGTTTTCTTAACTTTTTGTTGTATAAACTGGAAACAACAAATTGAGAAAACTCAAAAATCTCCTGATCCCCACATGAAAAAAATACTATAGTAATTTTTAGTAAATACTAGTGTTTTTGAACCATACTGTAGTGCAGTGTATTATACTGTATATATTATAGTATTAACAACACTACAGCATACTGTAGTATTAACTATAGTGAACTGATATACTGTAATAAATACTGTAGTATAATTTAATTTTTACTACAGTAAACTGTAGTATATTGTAGTATATTATACTCTATAGTTGTAGAAAACTTGGGTAAAGTCATTTGTCTATATTACTATAGTTGTTAGATTACCACAGCAACTACAGAATTACCACAACAAATTAATTCAAGTATTTTACTAAAGTATGGTTTAAAAAAACACAGTAGTATTAACTATAAATTACTGTAGTATTGTTTCATGCCTTAAACTTTTCAGTTTTCTCAACTTTTGATTTTTTACAGTGTACTTGAGCATGTAAGTAAAGTAAACAAAACAACTTTTGTTAGCGACACATTTAGAGTATTTTTGTTCAGTTCACACAAATTTAATTGACTTCTCCTACTAACAATTCTTTGTTCAGGCTACTTTTTACATTTGTTAGTAGAACTTTTGGACAGTTGGATTTTTTACAGTGAGCGTATGAGAGACTATCACGTCATTGATCTCACGGCTGAAGGTCAGGAGATGTGAACCTTTGGCTCCTTCAGTCCTGGAGATCTCAGTGAGAATCACATCTTCAGAGGTTGTGTTGAGTTTCTAATCAGTCTCAGCTCAGATCCATATTGATCAGACGTCAGGACACACGTTTCATGGCTTTCTGAGACGCGTCTGGTTTTGCAGACAGATGCTTTCACTTTCTGTCAAAATACATCAAAACGCATCCAGCACAAAGTCGTGGCTTTCATTGAAAAGATTTGAAATTGCATTCAAATTACACAGCGGGAGCCTCTTGTTGTGGGTTTTGTAATTTCTTTTTGATTTGTGTCTCACAGATTGTCAAAGGCGCCAGTCGCTCTCCAAAATCACCTGTCGTCAAAAGACCAAACCCGTCCCGATGCTCGTCTAATCTTCCTGTTGATTCTTCATCATAAATCATTTTTAAGAGGCCATTACGGATCCTCCAATCGCTCTTAAACACACCGTGACATTTGGATGAAACGCACAGTGTTTTTACTGTATCTCTTCATCAGTCAGGAGAACATTATCCAGACGCTTCCATACGGGTCGTTCATCTACAGTAAACAGATGAAGTTCACGTCCATCAGTGATCATAATTATCGGACTGAAGTCTCATGATAACGCCAAACTAAAATTCTGCTGATTTGCAAAAACCCAACAAAAATACATCCTAAGAGCGTTTTGTTAACATTCTGATTAAATTATGAAAACGTTATTCTAGAATGTTCTCAAAACATTCAAAATATCCAGGTTTTTTAAGTATTTTAAAAATGTTTTCTTCATGTGAACATTAAGAGAATGTTCCATTGTATCATTTTTGCAAACATTATGGGAACGTTACTTTTGAATGTTCTCTTAACATTTAAAAAACATGGCAAGAATGTCCAACTGCAATGTTTCAGAATTAAAACGTTCCATTAATGACATATATATAATATTTTTAGAACATTCTTAAAGACCAGAATTAATGTTCTTATAATGTTAGAGGAAGAACACGTTCATAACTTTGACAGAACCTTGCCAGAACGTTAGCCAAAGTTCTGAGAATGTTCCTTGTTAGTTGGGAAAGTCTTATTATGATGCCAGTTCAAAATATCATTAAAAATTTCCATCACATACAGTTTATCACAAAATAGGAATAAAGATTTTTCAAATTCTAGGCTATATATATGCATCCGCTTTAATGCACTGATCAAAATAAAAGCAATCAAATGTCAAATGTTTGTATTTTAATTAGTGCTGTCAAACAATTAATCGCGATTAATCGCATCCAAAATAAATAATATATATAATAAAAATAATAATATTATGCATATATAAATACACACACATGCATGTATATATTTCAGAAAAATATGTTTATATATTAAATATATTTATTTGTAATATAAATTATATGAATATAAATATAGACATGGAAATATAAATATTTTCAAAATATATATTGTATGTGTGTGTATTTATATAAATATACACAGAACACACGCATATATTATGCAAACTTTTTAAAAACTTTTATTTTGGATGCGATTGATCACGATTAATCGTTTGACAGCACTAATTTTAATGATAAAAAGAAGTATTCAATTTGCAAAGAAGTGGAAAATATGTTCAAAACTCCAATTAGTGCCAAAGAACTTTACAAAATAAGTTTTTTCCCCACAAAATCTGTCATTTTCTGTCACTGTTTGGATGCAGCATAAAAGTCAAAACATCAGGCTCATCGTTGCGTCTTCTTCTGTCTTTGAGATCAGGATTAGTCATCAAATGTGTGAAAATAGGAATTAAGAATTGATCAATTCATTGTAATCTGGCTCAGATTCAGAAAGGAATTCTGTTTGTGGTGTTTTTCTGCTAATTAAAGGAAAATACAAGTACTAATAGTTACCGAAAGCAAAAAATGCTATATGAAATGGATCATATTTTGTATGAAAGTGTGATGTGGAAGAGTAAAACAGACGCTATTTTTGGGCTCAGAGGCAAGAAACAAGTACAGAATTTCATTCAGCAAATATGATGCAGATGGTAATTAAGAAAAGGTAATTACAACTTTTCATCTCACATAAAAGTTGTGTGCAATTCTGACATTCTTTTTTTGCAATTACATGTTTATATCTCACAATTCTGACATTTATTATTTTTTTCTTGCAATTCTGACAATTTTTCTTGTAATTTTTTAGTTTATAAAATTACAAGAAAATTGCAAATTGCTCCCCGGGCGCTGGAACATTGGCTGCCCACTGCTCCGGGTGTATGTTCACTACTGTGTGCATGCACTTGGATGGGTTAAATGCAGAGGACCAATTTCGAGTATGGGTCACCATACTTGACAATGCATCACTATACTTATACTTACTTATACTTATATCTCAGAATTATGATGTTTTACTTGTAATTCTGACTTTACTCTCGCAATTTTGGTTTGTGTCTCACAATTCTGACATTTATTATTTTTTTCTTGCAATTCTGACAATTTTTCTTGTAATTTTTTAGTTTATATCTCGGAATTTTGATGTTTTACTTGTAATTCTGACTTTACTCTCGCAATTTTGGTTTATGTCTCACAATGCTTACATTTATTTCTAGTAATTCAGACTTTTTCCTTGTAATTTTTTAGTTTATATCTCGGAATTTGGATGTTTTACTTGTAATTCTGACTTTACTCTCGCAATTTTGGTTTATGTCTCACAATGCTTACATTTATTTCTAGTAATTCAGACTTTTTCCTTGTAATTTTTTAGTTTATATCTCGGAATTTGGATGTTTTACTTGTAATTCTGACTTTACTCTCGCAATTTTGGTTTATGTCTCACAATGCTTACATTTATTTCTAGTAATTCAGACTTTTTCCTTGTAATTTTTTAGTTTATATCTCGGAATTTGGATGTTTTACTTGTAATTCTGACTTTACTCTCGCAATTTTGGTTTATGTCTCACAATGCTTACATTTATTTCTAGTAATTCAGACTTTTTCCTTGTAATTTTTTAGTTTATATCTCGGAATTTGGATGTTTTACTTGTAATTCTGACTTTACTCTCGCAATTGTGGTTTATAGCTCACAATTCTTACAATTATTTCTAGTAATTCAGCCTTTTTTTTCTTCTAATTTTTTAGTTTATATCTCGGAATTTGGATGTTTTACTTGTAATTCTGACTTTACTCCCGTAATTTTGGTTTATGTCTCACAATTCTTACATTTATTTCTAGTAATTCAGACTTTTTTCTTGTAATTTTTTAGTTTATATCTCGGAATTTGGATGTTTTACTTGTAATTCTGACTTTACTCTCGCAATTGTGGTTTATAGCTCACAATTCTTAAAATTATTTCTAGTAATTCAGACTTTTTTTCTTGTAATTTTTTAGTTTACATCTCGGAATTTTGATGTTTTACTTGTAATTCTGACTTTACTCTCGTAATTTTGGTTTATGTCTCACAATTCTTACATTTATTTCTAGTAATTCAGACTTTGTCCTTGCAATTTTTTTAGTTTATATCTCGGAATTTTGATGTTTTACTTGTAATTGGTTACTTGTTTTGCTCTCGCAATTCTGAATTCCTTTTTTATTTTATTCCATGGTGGAGACAAATAAATCAGAATTGCAAGATATAAACTCAAAATTCTGAGAAAAGTAACTAAGAATTGTGTGTATTTTTTTTATTTCATGGCAGAATCAAGCTTCCGTAAGAAACAGATGATGACCTCATTAAGAGTTTATCAGCGCTGGGGTCAGAGGTCACTGAGTTTAAATCTGTGTTCATCTACGAGTATTGTTAGTATAGTATCTGTCTGTATTTCATGTTGTTTCATTGCAGGTTTTGGTTTTGAGGTTCTAAACACAGATGCTTTTCTCTGTGATTTTCCCATGCATCTGTTTGATTCTTCATGTTTAAAGCTGTTTTTCTCCTGCGTCTGCAGCGTGATCTCCAGCGGATGCTGATGGATGGGCTCTCCTCGCCTCTCTGTTGATTCAGCATTTGGATTCAGCACTTTCCAGGGAAATTACCTCCTCTTCAGGATGGATGAAGCTCGGCTTCACCATCAATCCATTATTAAAAGATGTTTAAATATGCCACATGCACGCAATCGGAAATCACGTTTGTGTGGTTTGAGCGTGTCAGAGTTCACAGAGGAAGTGACACTTTATACATTCATACGTGCTAATTCTCATCAGTCGCACCTAATAATAACTCATATTGTAACACTGCAGAATCTCATCAGCCGAGGATGCTGGGATACGGTGTGTCTGCAGCTGATCTCTGGTCTGTGACAGGCGGATGTTCATCAATGTGCCGCATTCAGTCTGACTGCAGCTCAGTCACTAGATATCTGTGTGTGTGTGTGTGTGTGTTTGTATTTCTGTAGCTCTTTCACAATACATGCCGTTTCAAAGCAGAAAATATTGACTATTACTCTGAGCTGTGAGTCACTGTAACTATATTTCTCACAACATACAGCAGAAGATCCTTCATTAAATGTTTAAATTAAAATAAAAAATATAATAATTACAATAAATGTTTAATAAAATGATGATTTCTTTCTTTAGACCTGTGGTTTCTACCAGCAAACTGCCAAGGGTCATCACTGGATGAACTATTAAATTAATATATTACTTAAAATAGAATTAATGTTAATATTATTATCAACATATTAAAATGATCCTACTTAAATACAGTGGCAAAAAATGAAAAAAAGGGGCAATATTCAAGTTTCAAAAGCATAATTTCGTCCAGTGAGATCAGATGTTTGATGCGTTAGGTTCCCTCCAGATCTCTGCATGCATCTCCTGTAATTGATCTGACCGCTGACGCGACGCGACGCGACACGACGCGTCCGAGTCACGTGACCGCCGTGACGGAGTCGGTCGAGTATATTTGGATCATCGTGCTGTGTTTTGTCTTGTTGAGACCCGCAGACCCGTCCTCAGCAGGACCATCTGAGGGTTTGACGTCTGTTTGTCTGTTTTTAGCCGCTCTGGAGGAGAACCTGGCTGGGTTTTCCCGGTGCAGTCTGTCCTGGTCCTCCCAAATTAATCAGATTTACCGCGCCGGCCATATGTCCAGACAGCATGAACCTGCCCACCCTGATCCCAGATCAGCCTCCTCTGAACACCAGAACCATCCACAACCAATGATGCTGCCGCTTCTTCACTGGAGCCCTCTCACCAATAAAGGTTCTTCAGAGGTTTAGATTGCTCATTTTAACACGTGTCATCATGCATTTCCTTATAAAAGCAGTCCAGACATCTAAAAGCCTTTGCATTGTTTGGATGAAATCTTGGATTTCTCTTAAAGGAATAGTTCAGCCAAAAATGAAAGTGTTCTCTTAGGTAATCCAAGATTAGGATGAGTTTGTTTGTTCATCAGGTTTGTAGAAATGTGTCTCAGCAATGGATGCTCTGCAGTGAATGGGTGCCGTCAGAATGAGAGTCCAAACAGCTGATAAAAACATCACAATAATCCACACCACTCCAGTCCATCAGTTAACATCTGGAGAAGACAAACGCTGAAAAAAATCCAGCATTAAGATGTTTTTAACTAAAATACCATAGAGTTCATAATCCATAATAGCGCTTCCTCCAGTGAAAAAGTGTTCTGGTCTGAATCAGGAGAGAAATCTGCACAGATGCCAAAACAGCTCTAAACAAATATGTGGCTGGGTTTTGATGTGAGAGACAACAGGAGATGGACTTTTTCACTGGAGGAAGCGTTATTATGGACTCAATTTTAGTCAAAAAAAGATTTGTTTCAGCTTTTGTCTTCTCCAGATGTTAACTGATGGACTGGAGTGGTGTGGATTATTGTGATGTTTTTATCAGACTCTCGTTCTGACGGCACCCATTCACTGCATTGGTAAAACTTGTTGTAAATGTGGTTTCATGCTGATCTTTGACTCTAAATTGAGTTTATTTGACTCTCCTCAGGTGTTTAGGCCAGTAACGACTGCGCTGCTCTTCTAAGACGTCGCTAAACGTGTGAAACATTTAATGAGGTGCAACTGTGAGTCCTGAGGGGAAATACTTCGGTAAGTCATCACCTCGCAAGGACGCTGTCTATTACACCTGCCTTTGTGTCCAAATATTTACCTGAAACATGATGCGGTGAAGTCGAGCACGTAATAAAGATTCAGAGCTCACCTGAGACTAAACAGAAACATCTTCTGTTCTCTTTCATCAATATAAGTTGGTTTTGTTTTGATGTTTCTCTCAAGGGTTGTGCTCGGAATAGAACACTAGCTCACTGCAAACTGCACAGTGTTCACTGGATACTGTCTGCTGTACATTTTAATAGTATTTTGCAATAACAGATGTTTCAGACTGTAGTATGATGCATTTTTGTCACTTGACCTCATCATGATGAATTACAAATACAGTCATTTTACATTTTTAATCGAATTTTGTCTGCAAATGTTTTAACTGTGCATTGTGTCCTGTTGCATTTTGGCAACAGATGCAAAATTCACATTTTATATACTTTGGAAATATTTGGTAGTGTGCTATTCGGAATTGAACCAAGACTTTCCCATCAATACTGCAGCAATTGGTCTCTAAATAATGAGAACTGTCTGACTGGCTGATAAAAAATGAACTTTAAGAGGTCTTTATATTATTTTATGAACTATTTATTTTCAAAGAAATACTTATGACTGTTGAACAGACTCTTGTTGGTTTGTTTAGCTCTTAAAAATGGTTGATGAATTCAGGTCAGATTTTCTGATGAACTGATGAGAGATTTTATTTCAGTGAATGTTGAAACATCCACATTAAAAGTGTTTTTACAGTGATATTTTATATTCTCTCCAAGATGAATTGATTTTCTCTACAGTATATGAAGGTGGATGTTGAATAAAGGTGAAGTATCAAGACATTTTTTCTTCAGAAATGAGTGCATCAGTGAATCATCCACAGTATAAGAGCAGAAACATGAATTATGAAACTCATGTTGAGTTTAAGTGCTCTTTACCAGTAGGACAGGAGGTTTTTAACTTTTAAGTTTGACTTTACTGACATATTCTTCATATCTTGATGCATTTATGGCATTGCATTGACATTTACGCATCTGGCACACGCTTTTATCCAAAAGTCAGTTCATGCATTCCTTGGGAATCGAACCCATGACCATTTGAGTCGAACATTATGTTGAATGTCATTCAAAGCAAAAATGGAAAACATCGCAAGTAACGCTTTCCAGGTCACTGATTTATGATTCTGTCACGGTTTATTGGTGTTCTGTGTCAGTCAGGCTCATTATGATTTATGAATTAGTGGTTAAGAGCAGTTAAAAATCTAATTAACCATTGTGTCAAGTGGATAGAGAGGAACGGGAGGAAACTGCTCAGCGGCCATAACTGCATCAAACATTTAGATTTAGGTTATTAAAAACGCTGTGGGAACATTGTTTTAAAATGTTTTTAAAACGTTGAAACGTCTAGTGTTCTTGTCATGATTATAGCATTATTTAAAGGTTACAAAAACATTTTATTTTCACTCAACATAAAACGTTATTTGAACATTCACTTTCAATATTCTAAGAACGTTAAAATGTCTAGTTTTCTTGTCGTGATTAGAACGTTATTTAAAGGTTCCTAAAACGTTTCTTACAAAGTTCTATTAATTTAATTGTTTAACCCCAAATATAACATTTATTTTTAATATTCCAAGAACAATAATATGTCTAGCTTACTAGTCATGATTAGAAGAACGTTATTTAAAGGTTCCTAAAACGTTTTACTAACTTTAATTTTCACCCAAAATATAACGTTATATGAACGTTTATTTTTCATCTTCCAAGAACATTAAAATATCTAGCTTTCTTATAATAACGTTATTTAAAGGTTCCTAAAACGTTTCTTACAAAGTTCTACTAACTTTATTTTTTCACCCAAATTTAACGTTATCGGAACGTTTATTTTTAATATTCCAAGAACATTAAATATTTGAAGGTTCCTATACGGTTTCTTTAACGTTCTATTATTTATACTAAAATGTTTGAATGTTTATTTTTTAACATTTTCTCTCAACATTATGAGAACGTTCAAGTACAAATGACATAAGGACGTTATGATAACGCTGATCTCCGAACGTTTTCTCAACATTCAACAGATAACAGTAACATCACGAGGACGTTCTGAGAACGTTGTTCTATTAATGTCTTCTCAGCATTTCGAGAATGTAGATCAAATATTAATATAAAAGATTCCATAAAATTAGAACATTTTTCTAGCATTAATTTAACTCGTTGCGAGAACGTTCCCTGTAGTCAGATATGTCAAAGCGTATGAAATTACTGAGATGTTATTATCAGAATATATGGTGCACGGCTTACACTGTACACCAGGTTCGGATGAAATCAACAAACACAACCACTCCACGAGATTCATAAAATGCAATTTATTTGGACTCGGTGACGCTAAAATAACATCACGTGACTGTGGTGTTTATACTGCGCTGGTTAATGAGCTTCATACAAGCGAAACCCAATGAAAAGGTTCCTGCATGGTGCTGGAGAACATATGAAACGCACGGTGGAGATGCACACACGCGCGCGCGGTCTGTAATGACGCGTCCTCATCATATGGCTGATCATAACGTGTCATAAGCGCCGTGAGGGGCTCCATGTTTGAGCTCCATTACTGCTGGAGTCATGAGAGGCTCTGTGGACCTTCCTCCTGTCTCACTGTCTCATCGCAAACTCTTGTGCACCCTCTGGTGCTTGCTAGACTCCAAAACTTCTTTGTGTTGCCTGCTTAGCAGATTGTCTTCCTTGTCTCTGAGGCTGCTCATTATTCAGAGACAGCCGGAGCTCAGGTCATCTGCAGCTGCTGTACTGAAGAAGAAGAAGAAGAAGAAGAAGGAGGAGGAGAAGCAGCAGAAGCAAGAGGGAAGATGGCGATCATCCTGCTGCTTTAGACAGGGAACAAGTTCGCAGAAGATCCAGCCGTGAGTATTCGGTTTCACAATCGTCCACATCTCGCCTAGCTCCATAATAACGCGCTGGAGCTCGGGATCCGTGGAGAGGCGCTTTGGGAATGACCTGGAAATGCGCTTTTAATGCTTCCCAGATCCAAACCAAGCGAATTCTCCAAAAACGGGCACCTTGGAGCTCGTGCGGTGACGCGTCGCTGGAGCGTCTCCCTCCACTGGAAGGAGCGTCGCGCCGCCGGTGAGCGCATCCGAGCGGCGAAACGCGAAATGTGACTGGCGCTTTTCTGGAAGCCATTGCACGGATTTGGAGCTCCGCGTCCATTAGTCAGTCAGTCACAGACGGACGCGACGCGTGCAGACGCGCGCGCGCTACGCTCCCGTGACGTGACCAGAGTGTTACAATGTGGCGGCGTGAAAATAGCCTTGTTGTTTTTCCGCGACGGGCTCCAGGTGTTTGTCGCCGCAGGTGTAGAATGACACCGAGGCTTCCTCCAGAAAATGGAGTCTGGAGAACAAAGGTTGACTTTCTCCTGCTGCCACTGGCCACTGCATGGAGCTGGACGCGCGTTTGCACTTTTATTTTCTTTCTATTAACTTGAGTCTGCGTGAAGTTTGCCATGCGGTAATATTTTCTGCCGCGGTAAATCCGCTTTTGGAGTAAAACGAGTTTAGCGTGTTTGTGTAATGTTCTACAGTGGCCTACAGACGCTCCTCACGTAGTTCTGTAGAAGATCTCACAGGCTCAGAAATTAAGTTTAGTTTCATTTTAGTGGATGCATGCATTGCATTGCACGCTGAAGGTTGTAGAACTTGCAAATGCCGAACTTTTCTTTATGTAGGCTGTGCTTCCCTTTATGCACCTGTGTGTGTTTGGGAGCAGATCTGAAGCTGCTGCTTGGAAGTGAGAGTGGATGTTTGTGCACTTGTCTGGCTGTGGTTTAATAATTTGACATGCATGTGTGATTGTGACATGTTTGGCGTTGCACACCATCAAAGCTTTTTGGTGAAAGGCGGTTGTTTCTCCATTGGCTCTCTCTCTCTCTGTCTGTGTGTGTGTGTGTGTGTGTGTGTGTGTGTGTGTGTGTGTCCTTCTGCAATCGCTCTGGCCACTGTGAAATCCCGCTGACAAAGACAGCGCGCTACACACACACACACACACACTCAATGCGACAGACGCAGGCCAGAGGAACTCAAAATGGTGGCACGTCTCCCATGTCAGGGCAAACAGGTTCTCTCACATGAAGGTTACTGGCTGTTTTTAAGGGCCTGCTGCTGTCTGATGTTTCTAAGCAGGTTCTTTGTGGTTTATTGAGGCTGTGAGATCATTCTTTGTAATGTTTTCACTGGTGATTGAATGCTACAAAAAGCATGTAGTGTTTAATGGATTTGCATGCAGTGATGGTTTAGTTTGTCTTTGCAACTCGTTCATCCAAGTTCTTCCACCTCCAAATCAGTCTTAGATGTGTTTTGGGGGGGATATGGCTGTGGTTTCACAGTAATGACTTTGATCTGGTCGAGCGTCTGACCTGGAAAAGCTAAAAGCCGTCTTATGCAACTGTTGAGCGCACGGCGATGGCTCATGGTTCAAGCTCACCGCTGACCCACTTTTCATGAAGATCCAGCCTGTTCAGCTCGCTGGAGAAGCGCTTCGATTGTGAACTTTGTTTGTTTTCAGTAAACCAGTCCACTAGAGAGAATATGTACTGTCAGTTTGCTTAACAGCGATTGGTATTGTTGTAGTATTTTTGGCTGTTTATCAGGTAGATGATTGTAGATCGTCAAATCTGACTTTCAGTGAAGCTCATTGCACGTCGTTTATTGTCTCTTTGTCATGTTGAACACAGAAAACGAATGAATAGACACAAAGGCATCATCTATTTTTAATGATAAACCAATGAGGGTGAAGTTAACAGTGTAAACATGAGCTGTTCCAAACCCTAGTGAGCTGCCTACCTAGACAGCATCGTCACAGATTGTAAAATCGCTGCTCTTTACGGTGTTTGAGATTTAATGCATCAAGTGTATTAATATAGCGTTTTCACAGTGCATAGAGTTTTAAAGCAAGCATGTCTGATCCCTTCCTCAATTAGAGAAGAATTGATTATTGTACCTATGTAAAATGTTAATGTCAAACTCTCCTGAAGTGAACTGTGAGCCGAGTCTCCGGTGAGTTCGTTATGAGCCCTATGTAGACAGCATGAAGCTCACTAGGGTGCAGAACAGTGAGTGTTTTGTTATAGAACCGTGACTGTCATGAATGCAGTGTTTTTTCCAGGTGTGCATTGAGATTAGGCTGTATTATGATTAAAAAAATGCATCGTTCCCAGTGTTGCCATCCAAATAATGTACGAACTGAAGGCTATAAAAACAAATATAGTAAATGCATCGATGTTAACGATGCTACACATTATAAATACAAATCTAAATGAACACACTGTAAAAATAAGTTGCATTTATTATTAACTCATTAAATAATTGAACCTATTTTAACTTAAGTTTTAAGTTACAAAATTCAACTAAACGAGATTTAAAAAAAAATGAAATTGCTTTTTTGCAACTGAATATAAATCACTAAATGAAATAGTTTGTACTCTAGTGTGCACTTCGTGCGATCAGTTTGCTAATGAGTTATGTGCACTAATTAGTAGTTTCACAAGGTAGCAACACTGACCTCGTGTCGTAGTTGAAGAAGACACAGAACAACAGCAAACTACTGGAGACCGCTATCACAATACACACAAGGAGTTTAAAAGACTTTATCTGCCATAAAGAGAAATAGCGCAGATGAAGACTAATCTTTCTAGTGCGCACTCATTCAGATAGTTTCACGAAGTCAAAACCAAAGTGTATGCATTAATGTTATTTCTTTACACTCTTAAAACTAAAGTAGCTTCACGATGCCATAGAAGAAGCTTTTTGTCTAAATGGTTCCATAAAGAACCTTTTCTTTGTGGTGAAAGCAGGTTCTTCAGATTATAGAAAGCTAAGAAAGAGATGTTCTTTGACTGAATGGTTCTTCTGTGGCATCGCTGTGAAGAACCTTTCAAGCAGCTTTATTTTTAAGAGTGTATCTTGTAGGAAAATGACTAATTCTAGATGCTACACAAGTTGCTGAGTTATTTTATGATTGTTGACTAGTCTTCAAGAAGCTCGAGTAGTGTTAGTTTTTGCTGTGATGTTGGTATTAAAATGTGAAATTTCACTGGTTTCATAATCGTTTATCCTGTTGGTTGCTGATTATTTTCATTATTGATTTTAGGGCCGCACAGTTTGGGGATAAAAATCTAATTGCGATGATTTTTCTGATAACAGTTGCGATTGTGCTTTAAAATGCAATTTCTTTCTGTGTGATTATAATTATGTATGTGGCTATAAAATAACAATAATAATCATTGATGATGATTACTACTAATAATATTATTTTAAATTAGTGCTGTCAAACGATTAATCGCGATTAATCGCATCCAAAATAAAAGTTTTTGTTTACATAGTGTATGTGTATTGTGTATATTTATTGTGTATATATAAATATACACACACACACACACACACACATTTTTTTATATATATATATATATAATATAAATTATATGAAGATAAATATATACAAGTAAATATTTTCAAAACATGCAGTGTGTCATATATATATATATATATATATATATATATATATATACACAATAAATATACACAGTACACACACATATATTATGTAAACAAACTTGTTTTGGATGCTTTTAATCGCAATTAATCGTTTGACAGCATTAATTTATACGATGATTTTTTTTAAATTCAAAATAATAAAATAATGTAAATTGAGTTTAAGAAAAATAATTCTGAAACTAATAGTAGTTTTATATGACATTACAGCTGTAAAATTACAATATTACTAATGGTTGTCTTAATTTCTTCTTTTCGTTGAGCTTTTATTTGGGTGGAAAGCTAAAGAAGCGCTTCTCTTTTTGGCTGTTTGCAGAATCACACCAAGCCACATCACAATTTGTAGTTTTATTTCAGTGAATTGCGAGTCAGATAAAGCAGACGCACTGAACTCTGGTCTCAGGCCGCAGATGTTTGTGTGCATGGAGTAATGTGATGATTTCATTTGAATAATTTTGAATGTCAAAGGCTGCTTGTGTTATTAATAAGGTGGCCATGGCTCCAGGCCATCTTCAGCTTTCTTCAGGTCACCTTAATTACTCTCATTGTCCGTGCATCTCAAATGTCTCCGCAGAAGATGTTGTCGTCAGCTTTATCTCAGATGCTTCTCTTAAAGCTCATATTGAGATCTTTGACTGACTGCATGCTTTAATAAAGAGATGCGCGGCTGATTAAATGCTTTCCTACAGGAGAAGCGTGCTGCGTTTCAGATTGTTTTTAAGGACGCCGCTCGTTCCAGACGGCTGAAGGGCTTCCATTTTGATGGTCGAGTGATCCGAGCTACAAAATGGACCTTTCAGTCGGATGAGGCCGCTGAAGGAGGCAGAAACTCACAGAAGCGCTGGAGTTTAGAGTTGTTCCTCAGGCGGCCTGACAGAGAGAGAATAAGCGAGACACACAAAAGCCAATTGAAATGGTCCAGTGGACTCTTTCTTGACGTGATGCATTGGTTTCTGGAGCCTCACACACATTCACTCTTATCTGAAGAAGCCATATGTTATATAACGATCTTCTGGATGTTAGAAACGTGCTGCGTTTATTTACGTAACCTCGTTTGGGTCATAATTAGTTGTGCTGCATGCTTTGTGTGCTTTAATTGAAGTACCACAAGACTAACAGTTTAAAGAACAATATTTCAGACAAACACTTGTCTGATAAATGAATGCATGTAAATATATACTCTAGAATCCAGTATTGAAGTCTGGTGATGCATCTCCATGTCCATTAAACATTTATACATGAGATAGTCACACTATAAACCCTGTGAACACTTAAGAATTGTCTATATTTTAGGGCTGCATGATTTGTGGAAGAACTTTTTTTTTTTTTTTTTTTTTTTTTTTTTTGATTTTTT
>JAFVLL020005934.1:0-22509 GCA_021397915.2 Tor tambroides | reverse complement strand
AAAAGCCAAAGATTGAGAGCACAGGAACAGGTGCCAAACTGGGAGACATTGTACGGATTAATCACTCCATCGGAAAGCTTAAAGCGCCTCTGCTCAAACCTCTGCATAAGATTGTTTATGATCGCCCGGGAACTGTAAGGTTTAGTTTTAGAATTAATTTAACACACACAAATGGTCAAATACATATGTTAATACAGATTTGTAGATTGCAATTTGTAACTGAATAATGCTGCTTAATGTTCTTACAGGCATCAACACTGCGGAAAAATCTTAGGCTGTTTAATGGATTTCCTTTTGGGGAGGAAAGTGACCTTTACAACAAAAAAATGGAGAAGGTGAAAAGGTAGTACATTTAACTTGTTTTATGTTTTTTCTTTTTCTTTGATATTTTTACTAATGCTGTCAAATGATTAATCGCATCCAAAATAAAAGTTTTTGTTTACATAATATGTGTGTGTGTACTGTGTATATTTATTATCTATATGTAAATACACACACATACATGTATATATTTAAGAAAAATGTTACGTTTATATATTAAATATATTTAAGTATGATATAATTTATATGAATATATATACATGTGAATATTTTCATAATATACGCTGTATGTGTGTGTCTTTGTATATACACATAATAAATATACACAGTATACACACATATATATTATGTAAACAAAAAACTTTTATTTTCGATGCGATTAATCGTTTGACAGCACTCATTTTTACACATCAGTGGAAAGACACACGATTATGTGTGCTCTGATAGGTGTCATTGACATTGACAGACCAATTTTTGTCCTGTGGTTTATTCCGTGTCCCCGGATAATTATTTATCATGTCAAATATTTGGTTTAAAGTGGGTATGATAGTGACGTTTTTTTTTCTGTCAGGCTTCACAAGGAACAACTCAAAACCATTTGTCAGACTCTTGATCTGGAGAGGTCTGGAACGCAAATTGTTCTTTCAGAGAGGATCATGAAATTTCTCGTACATCCAACCAACTCAGGAAAGGTGAGGTTTTTTTTCTTTTTTCCCTGTCTGAACAATAACAATGCACCTATATGTCACTGTACAGCCAATGTACTACTGGATATTATGGGCAAAATTACTCATGAGTTCGTCTTTTGCTGTTTGCCAATGGCTTATTGTGGGTTTACCGTCTGCAGCCTATACTAAAGAAGAAAAAGAAGACGACCAAAGATGCCAAAAGAGAAAAGTCTTCATCCAAAAGTAAAAAAACACAGAAAAAAGTAGAAAGTGGGAAGTCCAAACCTATTGTCACTGATTCCAGTAGTAGTAGTGATGATGATGATGATGACGACGATGATGAAGGTAAAGAGAACAGTAAGGACACTGAGAAGTCTGTGACAGCAAGTCAAAAAAATAAAGACAAAGACAGTGGAGATAAATCATCTGATAAAGAGGAAGATGATGAGGATGATGATGATGATGATGCTCCTGAAGAGGATAGCAACAAGGAAGAAGTGTGTGAAATGTTTTTTTTTTGTTTGTTTTTTTAAATGCGAGAAAGATTTTAATTCTTCATATTTATAGTTTTAGAGTTCAAGCAATATATTGACAATCTTAACTATTTTTAAATTGCTTGTGTTGTGTCTGCAAATCAACAGAAAACTCCTCCTCAGAAGAAATCTTCAACCACGAAGTCCACAAAGAAACCTGAAAAGTCAGAACAGACTGCATCAGATGAAAGTGACCAAGACGTTCATGAAGACAAGAATGCAAAAAAGGTTAGACACAAACACTTACTATTAGGGCTGCACGATATATCGTTTCAGCATCGATATTGCGATGTGCGCATCCGCGATAGTCACATTGCAGGATGTGTGATGTTTAGTAGGCCTATACTGATTGTTTTCTATGCACACACACAGACACCGCGTCTACACTGGATGCAACAGCTGTACAGAGATATACATTTTTAAATAAATTTAGTAGCAGAGCTACTGCAAGCGATTTTCAGTGCTGGAAATCCATTTATCCTTTGAAACTTCCGCGTCGTGGAGAGCGCAGGTCACGGTTGCTTAGCAACGGCAGACGTCATGAAAGCGCAAGCTCCCAAGTGCTTTGGAAGAGAAGGAGCAAGTGTTTTCCATGCTTTTTTAGGCGCACCATGTGAACGGCCTCAAAGTCTGTCTACACTGGACGCAACAAAGCAACCGTTGCAGATCATTTGAACTTTGTGTCCGTACATCATAAATAGAGCAAGGCATCACTCTACTGGCGGGGATTTGTTGTGCTGCACCGCATCCAGTGTAGTCAGTCACACAGCATCACTGATTATAATGGGTTCTATTGTATTTTGTCGTGTCATGCCGCTCGCGTCCAGTGTAGACACGGTGAGAGCCACACAGATGCTCGTGAACAAGCAATTTGGGTGTCCACACTAGACGCGATGCGACAGAATCAATTAAATATCACAGCCAATCAAAAGCGTGTGTGGGCGGGCTCTCTCTGGAAGTGCACTGCTCTCGCAATGAAATGGATACATTTATAATCTAATTCATGAGTATTAAAACCTTTTTAACATCATTAAATGTACATACTGAGTGACTGATACCATCTTTGTCATGGAATACACTCGTTGGTTCGCAGTGAGTTCACAGTTTTAACGTACAAATTTGCTTTAATTTATTTTCAAGATCTGAGGTAAACTATCTGTTGTTGCTTTCAGTATGGCTATAAGGTCATGCAAAATAATATTTAAACTCATATTAGACATGTTTAACTTTGAATAAAGCACATAATCACCTGAGATTATTATGTATAGTTTGTATGTTGTTGTTCGAGTCGCGGAAATAGAAACCGTTTCTAAATTAGAAATTGCGCGCGTCGCCGTCGCGGCTTGTTAGGACAAAAACTGATTAACATGGAAAAGATACCTTTTATCGCATGTCGTGGCATCGTGTCGCGTGTAGTTAGGACACGGTGTTAGACTTGCTTTAAAAATACAAAGCACTGTTTATTTCATTTGTATCTTTGTTCTGTTATATTTATCTATGCTTGAAATTTGTTTATTTCCTATGCTGATTTAAAATCACCCCAATCATGGAATTTTTTTCTTTTCTTTTTCCCCCAAATACAGCTATTCAAGTCATCTGGTGATTTTTTTTATTTTTATTTTTTTTTAATATCGCAATATATATCGCAGAAAAACAAATATCGCAATGTGAGTTTTTTTCCAATATTGTGCAGCCCTACTTACTAGTAATATTTTTGAATTCTGAAAATTCAAATGAATTTGAAACTTATTTGAAAGCTTATTTTGAAAGCTTATTTGAGCTTGGTCTGTTGATGAACAATTAGTTCATTTACAGCTTAATTAGACAATGAAAACTGCTCTCTGTGCAAAGAGTTTTGAACTGCCTCTGAAAGAAATTGCAAATTTCATTCATGATACCATAAGAACAAGTACAACATTTATAGCACTTTAGATTGACAAATCTGCAGATGCTCCAGAAATGTGTTCAGTTTTTATGTCTGGTTTTCTTTACTGCCATTGTGACCATGCACTTCTATGAAACTACATTTAAACTGACCATTTATTTCACAACTTTTCTAGACAAAAAAGCCTGCAGCAAAGAGGAAAGCTCCAGCAAAGCCTGTCCCTAAAACCAAGAAAGCTGACAGCAGCAGCAACCGAGGGAAAAAGAAAGCAAGCAAGAGCAAGGGTAATAATGAAGCAAATGCTTCGAGATGCAAGACCAAAAGTTAAAATCTGAAAATTGTCTTTGTCGGGAGTAACATGACATAAAATCGTTTGGCATCGTCTCAAAACTGAAACCGTACACTTCTGCGCACTGAGTTTGACATGCTGTAATTTTTCTTTCAGATGAAAGTGAAAGCTCTGATGATGATCAGCCATTGATCAAGATGATTAAAAAACCGCCAACTGAAGAACAGTTGAAGGAGGCAATCAAGGATCTGTTGAAAGATGCCAACTTGGAGGAAGTTACAATGAAGCAGATTACCCGACAAGTATGTTATTTCAAAGCATTTATCAGGGTTTACAATGGCTCTTTCAACACTGTAAATGTGTGAATGTCATTGCATTAACAAAATATCAAACCAAAGGTGTCTTCAAACAAATGAGACATTTAACTTTAGGTGCATATTCACTTTTCTGATCCATTTGAACCAACTGAAGTCCAGTGTCAGTTCCTGCAGGTGTCCTAGATATAGATATGTTCCCTTAATGTTTGACATCCTGAAAAGTTTCCAAGTACTTATTATTGATGAACTTATTCTTCATTGAAGGTTTATGACAAGTATCCTGACTTTGATCTGACCAGCAGAAAGGAATTCATCAAGGATACAGTTAAAGGTGTAAGTACCTCCAAAATACTAAACCAATATTTTATAATCGATTTGTCAGATGTCACTTTTATAATGGGAAAATTTCTTGTTTTTCAGTTGATATCCTGAAGTGAAGAAAAATGCCTTATTTAAAAGGACAGCAAGGGTGAAGATCGTGTAGAAAACTCGATTTTCATTACACTGTTCACTGTTGTGTAGTTTTTATTTTTATTTTTTATAAAGTTCTCAACTTTCCAGCAAATTCTGCTTTTTTGTATTTGAAAAGTATTTTCTAAAATTTAAATTTTCACGTTTGACAATAAATGATCTGGATGTTTTAGTTGTTGAAATATGCCACATTTCTAAAGCGACCCTTTTCCCCTCTTATTTTAATGGCACATAGTCACTATATTGCATTTTGACAGTCACATTTGAATGTCTTGGCTGCGTCAGTAAGCCCACAAGTTACCATGTCCTGCAGCTGCATTACCGTTGATATGATGCTGCCAAGATATTGTATGGAATATTTAGGAAGATTCGATTGGTTTCAGCTGTTATTAGTGCTGAGTTTTATTTCTGTGGTCCTAAATGCTGAGTGGAAAAAAGAAACTCATTTAGAAATGAATGTTTTGGGCTGTTATCGTATTTCATTATAAAACATTCGGCAGTGTCAGATTCCATGTCAGTGTTACGCTTAACAGAGGAATTTGGGATTTTAATACTAATTTGTAAAGAGCAAAAAACATTGAATTTTTTAAATCTTTGTTTTACTCTCGTTTCCATATGAATTTTTGTAAATATGATTTTCATGTGTATTTTTTTTCCTTATATTTTTAATACAAGTCATAAGGAACAAACATATCTTAAATCTGAGATGTTAATCATACCTGCAGGTCAGTGTTGTAGATTAGGTTCTCTGTTAAGACACGAGTTAAGGTTGATCTGTTGTATACACTGACCTCAGTAACCAGTTTATCAGTTATCATCAGTCATGTTGCTCAGTTATAATTTGTCACAAAAACTACAAAACAAAAACGAAAATGTGTGTTTATTTTGTAATAAATAGATTTTTCATAGAAGATAACCTGTCTGTTTTTTTTTTTTAAGACTAAGCTTCAGTTGCCAATTCATATGGTGTTGTGCTTCAAAGTTTTTGTAACAGTTAAAACAGTTTTAATATGTTAATCTGTGGGGTAGTTCTAAACCTTTTTGACTAGAAGGCTGCGAAAAAAAACAGATGCAAAGCCTATTTTCCAAATATCCTACAATATTTTGGCTAGAATTACATCGAAGTTGCTTGTTTTTAATCTTTTTTTCTTTTGTAAAACAAACTGAGAACAAAAAATATTGAGGAGGGGGGGCGGTGTTCTTATGTTTGTGTTTTAACCATTTTTAATGAAGTTTTTCATGTTTTATTAATATTTTATTAATAACATATTCATTTGAATAGTTACAAGTCACCATATCCCCATTAGATGTTTGCTGAGGCCACCTAGTGGTCTATAAAAGTAGTAGTTGGAGTAGGAGTAGCAGTAAGTAGTAGTGGTTGAGCATCACTGCATGTCACTAGGGACTCCTAGCTTTAAAAAGTAGCGTTTTCCAAATAGATTTCCATGGGTAATATGTAGAATTCACAACAGATTTACAATTTATCACTTTTGAAAACAAACATTTAATTCATAAAAGAACATCATTCCCTGACCGGGAATCGAACCCGGGCCGCGGCGGTGAGAGCGCCGAATCCTAACCACTAGACCACCAGGGAGCGTTACGACAGGAATAGAAAAATATGACTAAAAACATGTATCTACCTATTTAAATAATTAACTGCAAATAATAAAAGCGGACTATCATGTCTTTAAAATATATTGAACTAGCGCAATCAACTAATGTCCGACGCCTCAGTGCTTCTAAGGGACTACTGTGTTGAAACGCACCTATAATGACAACTGAGCATACATCCTTATATTATAATATATTGGGTTCATATAATGCAAGCAAATCACTATCCTTTCACTAACTAGATAATTCCATTTAGGTAGGTATATTGTCTTCATTCCACACTCTAACGTTACTTCGTCCTCCTTGTGGCCAGTAGAGTTCGCAGTTTTATTCGTTTTAGAGCTTTAACATTTCCTATTATAGCCAGAAGAGGTCGTCGTTTGACACGTTTTAGCTTTGTTCTGGAGGTTGAAGTTGAGGGGTCACGTTGGCTTAGAGTAGCTGACATGATGCAGGCAGAACAGTAGAGATCTACAGCCACCTGCCTGTGGAACTCAACAGGAGCCGAATCACCGTTAAAACAAGCCCTCAGAGAGGAAGGGTAGAACCTGTCATTAGGGTAAGTGATGATTTGAGCGCTATTGTTTTGGTTTGTGTGTTTATATTGCTAAATTAGAGCATTTTAGAAGCATGGCAGGCCCTTAGTGCTCACTATTTCTGTTAGCTGGTCCAGTAACATGCTGTCAAAGCGCTTCCTAGATAGATGTGCAACCACGTTGAGGCAATGAAATGCGTATTTTTAGTCTGATGCGTTCTATTTATTGTCTATACACGTCAAACTAATCCAAATAAAACTGGCAGGTGCTTTATACTTGAACTATTGCTAATGCTAAAGCGTTAGCAGCTCGGCTAAAGTTAATGCCATGGAAACGTATATCGGTTCCTCCTCGCACAACAAAAATATAATAAATATTATCTTAGGGATTTTGAAAGGCATGAAATGCAGGACATTGCAGACAAACGAGTTAATGCAAAACTGTATTCATTTGTAGTTCAGTGGCTGTTAGCTTTAGCTCTGTTAGACTGATTTCAGCTCAGCTAATTTACAGTTTAATTGTCTGACTATAACTGCAAAAAAAAAAAAAAAAAACGTGGAAATTGCATCAGGCTGAACACCACATGTTACAATATAGTGCGTATTTTGTGCAATACTGTAAATGTATCATGGCATGCTATGACATTTAGGAAATAAAAATAATATAATATAAAAAAATAACATGGTGTTACTGTCTCATACCTCACAATACCATGGTGCTTTCACAGCATTGCTTTGTAAATATATTAGTCTATTAAATAACCTGCAAAACCGTCTGGCATATAACGTTATGCGTTTTTGTCGTGTTAGTGCAAATAGATTTGATTCAGATTAAATTTGATACTT
Source organism: Tor tambroides (assembly GCA_021397915.2). Classification (NCBI taxonomy): domain Eukaryota; kingdom Metazoa; phylum Chordata; class Actinopteri; order Cypriniformes; family Cyprinidae; genus Tor; species Tor tambroides. The sequence goes on along the minus strand of JAFVLL020005934.1, from coordinate 15,030 downwards.
TTCGTGTTTATACGGTTGTGTTGGAGTTTGACGGTTAATTTATGATGTTGGCTTTAAGTAGGCCTACCTGTGAGATGTTTTGGCAATTCTTTCCCTATATTAATATAATGTTTTGGTCATACATAATAAACAAATATATATTTTTCCAATTTGTGGTTTGACCAACAATTTTACAAAAATAATAGTTTGACAGGAATTGCTTAAGTTAGTTCAGTTTTTTTTTAAAAGTTTCTTTAGCTTATTTTTGTTGCTTTGGATATAGTAAGTGAAAATTAATTTTGAGTGATTGATAATTAAAATCAGAAACATAAACATAATAATAATTATGTAGATCTTTTTGGAAGAAATCAAATAAAATGGAAATGTGAGAATATTTTAGAAAAAAATAAGTGAAAATCAAAATGTGAGAATTTTTGAATATTTTTTCTCTGGTGTTTATTATGGAGGATAATTTTTTTTGAGAAGTGAATGTAAGCAGGCAGAAATCCCTGACAGCTGTTTTGCAGTAGATTTATGATCAGATGATTTATAGTGGAACAATCTGATGCAGACATAAATCCACTGACTGGAGACTGTAGAAGTTGTCAGATTTCTAGTTTTTAAATTCCTTCATTTTGGAAACCAATAACTGGTGTATTTTAAGTGCCCTGTGACTGAAAGCATTGCTGTAGTTTGTGCTGTTACTTCTGAACTGTTTGTCATTTTTTGATGGTTCTGTCCAAAGCAACGACTTTGCGTTGCACTCTAAAGTTTTATCCCAGCATGCATGATAGTTACCAGGTTCTTGTGTCACCAAATTGTCAAACAGGGTTGCTTTGCATAAACCAGTCCATCTGTCAGCCGCACATGTTTATCAGCCCGTGCCTGCACATTCCCTTAAGAATTTAAAGTCATTGCCTGTTTCCATGCTGTAGCATTTGGGTTTGCCAAGATTTGCAGACTTCAAATGGTGTCTCCGTTCTCTTGAAAATCTCCCAGATTCAGCAATAGAGAGAGAGAGGGAAGTGTGCAAATGCATTAAGAAAGAGACGGTTAAGACTCAGTTTGACACAGTTTGTCTCTCTCTAGGCTGGAATGGGTCATTACTGACAAACCTAATTTTATTTTTATTTTTAATTCTGTTGTTTTTATTACTGCTTTTATTGGTGTAATGATGCTTTGGCAATATTGTAACATTTTAAGGTACTACGAACTTGATAAAATTGATCATAAAAATGTATTTACGTGCTTGGATCGTCTAAAAAGAGAAAATTACATTGATATCATCATGTAAAAGTTGTTGACTTTCTTTTATTAAAATCAGTTAATTCTGCTTTCAGTGAAGTGTTTAGCCCATCATAGTTCTCTCTCTGTGTCTGTTTTTATGAAATCTCTTGCATCAAGTGTTATGAAATTTTCCCAAAAACTTGAGTAGTGCATGTGTAGCATCTTTGTGAGGCTGTATGTGTCATCTTGTTTATTTAATATTTATAGAAAAGCATGAACGGTAGCCACTCAGGAGGTAAGTTCCTGGGGGGAAAATTTGTGCTCTGTGGTATAGTCACAGGGGCACCCAATGACAAAAAAGAGCTCTTTGTAAACCATAGACCGCCAGTATAACCCCTGAACCCTCTGGTTTCAGAGTTTGAAAGTCCAGAAACTACCTCTAGGCAAAGGGTTAATTCTAACAGAGAGGTTTTCTAAAGAATGATCTGCTAGCTAGCTAGCTGTTGGCAGAGATGTGTTTAAGTTTGTTTGGTTGGTAACGGATCACAGTAAGGTTAAATTAGTTAACGACATTTAATGCATTGGGTATCATAAACTAACCAGGAACAAGACTTTTTTTTTTTTTTTTTTTTAGCATTTTTTTGGTTTTAACGTCTCCACTACCATTAAAACGTTTTGAGATTGCTAAGATTTTTAAAAGAAGGCTGCCATTTTTTTTACCAAAACTACAATCGAAACGGTAATATTGTGAAATAGGCCTACTATTGCAGTGTAAAATAACTCTCTTCTGTTTCAATATATTTTAAAATTAAAAAGTAATAAATTCCTGTCATGCAAAGCTGAATTTTCAGAAGCTATTACTGCTGTCTTCAGTGTCACATTAGTAATATTAGTAATATTTTATATTTAATAGTAATACTACTAACATTTTTGTGGAAAAAGTGATACTTTTTTTTTCAGAATTCTCTGATGAATTATAAGTTCAAAAGAACTCTTTTGCGATCAGCTGAATGCATCCATGCTGAATAAAAATTGTGATTTCTTTAAAAAAAACAAAAAACAATTTTGGTAGTGTATGCTAACACAATTATGTTGTATTTGAATGAATACAACATAATTGTGTTAGCATACACTACCAAAATAGTTTTTTTGTTTTTTTCTAAAGAAATCACAATTTTTATTCAGCATGGATGCATTCAATTGATCGCAAAAGAGTTTTCATTTGAAGCACCAATGATCAATGATGTATTTTTACATTAACATTAACTTAAATTAAAAAAAATGCTTTAAAATTAATTCATTTATTAAATAATGATAATGAATCTTCTTGTAAAGTTCTGCTGCTTGGTTTTATGTATCCTTTGCTGGCTCATGTCATGTCAGAATCATACATAAGTATTATGTTGGCCATACATATGAATGTTTTTGTACTGTTGATGATTAATAGCAGTAAAGCTTGCCATAAGATGCTACTCATTTAGTCTGTTTATAAAACGAAAATATAGATAATGCTTTTAATATGTCCTCTAAAGTTCTAAAAAAGCTTTTGGGTTTTATCTATAACAGGAAAAACCCGTTCTTCACATCACAATGACAGAGAGCCAATTCTAGTTATGTACATGCTTGTTCGCACAGATCCCTGGATGCCCGCCGGTGCCCTCGCCCTGGCCGCACACGCAGACTCAATGGCCATCAGCTGACCCCTCCCCCCAGGATGACGGTGAGAGAGCGGCTTCGGCAGAACATCTCGGCCGCCTTCTACCGGCATGGCCTACTATGTGCCTCCTACCCGGTTCCCATCATTCTCTTCACCTCTGCCAGCATCCTGACCTGCTGGTGAGTCTGCAGTCATGATATTTGATTCAAGCAGGAAGCAATGGGATTGGAGCGAGATTTAAACTAATCAGGGACACAATGGCTGCTAGGCCACGGTTCTGATGGCCTCTGTCAATGTTGAAGTACTTTATGTACTTCTGTGGGTTAGGAAAAGCAGCTTATCTGTACAAATCTGTGGGTGGGATGTTTTCGAGTGTGAAAGAGTGAGAGAGGGCAACAAAGGAATGAAGTTGGCTTGTGGTCGGTTGTTCTGCACAGTTTGATTCGACAACAAGATCGTGCCAGGAGGACTGTGTGGCACAAACACAAAAGTGGAGCACTGAGCTAGAGAAAACGGTTTCTCATGCCTTTTCTTTCAGCCTCAGTCAGCAAAATGTGAATTAAGTCACTGACGCTTCAGATAAAGGGCAAAATCCATGCGGAAAAGAATGAGTGTGTGAACATTTCTCTCAGAGAACAGCCTAGTGTCTTCAGCTGCCTGGAGGAACAGAAGTAGGCTTTGTGAAGTGGCAACTACTTGTCACTGCGGACGTCTGAGTTCTTTCTCAGCTAGAGAAGAGAAGGTACTGGGGAGAATAGCTTGACTCAGCCACAGGACGGATAATAAAGGAATATACTGAATTAAACACAAATTAAAGGATTAGTTCACTTCCAGGAAAAAATTTTCCTGAACATTTACTCACCCCCATGTCATCAAAGATTTTCATGTCTTTCTTTCTTCATTTGAAAAGAAATAAAGGCTTTTGAGGGAAAACATTCCAGGATTTTTCTCCATATAGTGGACTTTAAAGGGACCCAATGGGTTTAAGGTCTAAATTGCAGTTTCAGTGCAGCTTCAAAGTGCTCTACATGATCCCAGCTGAGGAATAAGGGTCTTAAGTAGCGAAACGATCTGTCATGTTCTTAAAAAAAAAAAAAGCTCTGCGATGCGGATGCGTGACTTCACACATTATGTAATCACATTGAAAAGTTCAAGCATGGTTAGCTGTTTGTCTGTGTACTTTGGTTCAAAAAGGTAGTGTAGGGTGAAAAACTCCATCTCATTTTCTCCTCCAACTTCAAAATCATCCGACATCATTGTTTTACCTGTTTTTGTAAAGGGCATTTGACTTTCTTTGCACCTTCACTTTGTAAACACTGGGTTGGTACTTCCGCCTACATCATGCATGACCTTTCCAACATGAGAACGTAATGCGCGAGGTCGAGCTAGTGCAGGACGAACATTTGTGGTTAAAAGTATATAAAAAAATTTTTTTTTTTTTTAAGAAAATTACCAATTGTTTCACTAGATAATACCCTTATTCCTCGGCTGGTATTGTGTTGAGCCCTTTAAAGCGGCATTGAAACTGCAATTTGGACCTTCAACCCATTGGGTCCCTGTTGAAGTCCAATATATGGGGAAAAATCCTGGAATAGTTTCCTCAAAAACATTAATTTCTTTTCAACTGAAGACAGAAAGACATGAACATCTTGGATGAGATGGGGGTGAGTGAATTATCAGGAAATTTATATTCAGGAAGTGAACTAATCCATTAAGCACACAAAATGATATTGGTTTGTCCCTTAGTTTGTATGTACCGTGTTAAGGAAAGCACACTCAGAGATTCCATGTATAATGTATTTTACACAATAGCCTTCTGTTTCCCTGATGTTAACAGTGTCATGTGTTTCAAACCTTATCAGCTTATGCTCCTCTCTTTAACACTGCTTTTGTTGGTGGGGGATATTCGTGGCTTTTGAAGCACTATAATGGAGAGTGACAGATGTTCCTTTTGTGAGAAGTAGGGGCTGGTCAGGTCATCCATCTGGAGAGTATCCCAGTCCTTCATTGTTTGTACTGCAAGCAGTATTGTGGGTCTTGTGCAATCATTTTTCCTAGAAAGTGTAAAATTCTTGTTTTTACCATCCTTAGTTTTCTTAAAGCTTGCTAGCCTGAGGATATCGCAGAGGATTAAGTTAATCATACTGGTGTGTGCTCCCTCCTGGTGAAGTTTTACATTTTAATTTCACTCTTGCTGCACCTGTGTGACTGATTGAATGCTATAAAACTGTAAATAAAAAATGCAAAAACCGCACTTTGCATACTTGTTGCCCTTTTCATTCAAATATGATTTGTTTTATGGACCTTGTATGGACTCTTCGTCATGAGAAGGCCATTCCTCTATTTGAAGGTACCATGTCTGTGAGGAATGCAGCTTGACGTTGGTAATAAAGATTGATTTGGCTTTCTGTAACCATGCTTTCTTTTACAGTTACCCTCTGCTGAAGCTGCCTCTGCCAGGAACAGGGCCTGTCGAGTTCACCACTGGAGTACGAGATTACTCTGTCCCATCCCATGAGTCTCAAGGCGACCTGTCGGAGCGCCCTGATTGGGTAAAATGAAATGCTTTTTTGATATACAATGACATACATTACCGGTAAAATTTCAATTCTGTAAGATTTTTATTATTATTTTAAAAGAAAATAATATTTTTATCAATAGAATATCCCAAAAAAATCTGAAAAGTATCATGGTTTCCACAAAAATATTAAGCAGCACAATTTTTTTCAACATTAATAATAGTAAATATTACTTGAGCACCAAATCAGTATATCAGAATGATTTCTTTACTTTTTTATTATTATTATTTAAATAAATGCAGCCTTGGTGAGCACAAGAGACTTCTTTTAAAAAAACATTAGAAATTCTTACCACCCCTAAATGTTTGAACAGTAGTTTACAATATTATTAACAATTTTGAAGTATGCAGCTTTTCTGTGGAATTATTAGCTTGGGTCACACTTCATTTTAAGGTCCAATTCTTTACAAACCTTTAACTATGACTTTTACCTCAATCAACTCCTAATTTGCTGTTTATTAATAGTTAGAAAGGCAGTTGTTAAGGTTAGGTATTGGGTAGGATTAGAGATATAGAATATGTTTATAAGCACTAATAAACAGCCAATATGTTAGTAATAGGCATGCTAATAAGCAACTAGTTAATAGTGAGAATTGGTCCCTATACTAAAATGCTGCCTTAGATTTTTGCTTAACCAGGCGTTGGTTAGGTATTGTAAACCTTGCAAATGTTGAGTGTGCAATGTGTCCTACACAGTTACAGACATGAATAAGGCATCAAATCATGTTGAAAAATGGTGTATTATTACTTTTCTAATCTCTCACACTTAAAAGACAATTTCACGTGGTGGACAAAAACCATTTGGAAAAATTCCAGTTGACTTGCTATGAAAAGTTGCCTCTAGACTTGGGGCCAGCAAACACCCACCTGCAACACTTTAACATCAGGGAATTAGCTTGGTCAAGCACCACTGAAAATGTAAAAGTCTAGTTTCTTTTGAAGACCTTTTACTGTTAATCTAAAAATGCTGTTTTTCTTGCAGTATCGGGGTCCTCCGGTGGCCTACATCCAGCAGGTCCTGGTCAAGGCAGCAGTTTCACCATGGGACAACACTCTGGTTCCTGTGGACGTGTTCCGCTCTCCCCTTGGACGCGTTTTTAGTCTCCTTGAGGAGATCAGAAACCACGTTTACACAGACAGGTCTAAGATTCCCCCCTGGGGTTATTAGCTCATGTTGATTGATTTCAAACCATTTCTGTTCGCCCTTGTTACCACATTTCTCAACCTCATTCTTTCCTGTTTTGCTCACTTCTCTCTTTTCAGAAGTTTGGAGGCGCTGTGCTTGCAGGTAACGGACCTGTTGCCAGGGTTGCGGCGCATGCAGGCGGTCCTTCCAGAGCACGGCTGCCTGCTGGTATCTCCTGGCAACTATTGGCAGAACCAGCGTGACCTGTTTGATGCAGATCCAGACCTCCTGAAGACAGTCCACCAACATGAACCCAAAGGCCTTCATACATCAGCCACTCTGAAAGGCAGGAATCTGCTTAAATACAGTTTAATCTCTGCTCAAATTAAAAGTTACCCCCTGTTCGTTTAGAAAACCCATTTTTACTGTGTGTGCTTTTTAGATTTACTCTTTGGGGTCCCAGGGAAGCAGACGGGTGTAAGCCTGTACAGCAAGAAGAGAGTGGTGACATACACCATCACAATTGCACTAAGCTCCTATGATGCAAGGTCAGCCTTTGTAATATTTCAAATTAATTGTGGTTTATAAGGCAGGCGTCACATTTTCTAGATCTTGTGAAAATATAGTTTTTGTAGCGAATCAATCATGGTTTCCAGAAATGTTTAGCATCTCCTGTGTGTCTTTTTGGACAGGTTTGTAGCCAGTCTCCGAGCCCGTCTGAAACAGCTTCATCCTTCAGCGAACTGCACACTGCGTGAAGACCACATGGTGCACGTCCATTTCAAAGAGGAGATTGGCATCGCTGAGCTCATCCCTCTGGTCACCACCTACATCATCCTCTTTGCTTATATCTACTTCTCCACCCGTAAGTGTCATCTCTACCTATATTCTCTGTCATTAATTCAAAAAGTATCACAAATTCCACAAAAATATTAAGCAGCACAACTGTTTTCACCGTTGAAAATAGTAAGAAATGTTTCTTAAGCGCCATATCAGAATGTCTGAATGATTTCTGAAGGAACATGCGACTCTGAAGACTGGAATAATAGCTGTTGAAAATTAAGAATTGCATCACAGGAATAAGCTAGATTTTAAAATTAAAAAAAAAAAATTCTACGTTAATATTTTTCTCAATATATACTACTACTATACTACTGTATATATTCAAATAAAAAAACATTTTAAATTGTAATATTTCACAATATTACTGTATTTTTATTAAACAAATGGTAAACACAAGACATCTTTCTAAAAAAAAAAAAAAAAAAAAAAAAAAAATCACTGAACTTTTGAACAGTAGTGCACATGCATTTTTTTTTCTGGCTTTGTGTTATGGAGTCTGGTTGTGTAATGTGTTACAATTATACATTCTGACCTTGGAGTTAGAACAGGGTATAATTCTGTCTCAGTGTTGTAAAACAATAGGTGATATTCTGTTAACATGTTTGTAGAAGATTCCAGAAATATTTTATTTAATGGGCCATCTGATGTGCATTAGATTCTGTAACCTGATGATAAAGATATTTGCAGATAAACAATCCAGTTCTCTATTGTTCTTTCTCTAATAATCATTCCATATATCTTTAAATTATTAAGAAGTAATACAACAGTGTTGAAATTGGACGTTTTTCCATGTGCTTTTGGGGAAAGCAGTAAATTGGCAGCAGAAAGCTTTCAGATTAGCATAGCTGTTTGGTTTTTGACTGAGCTTTCGTGTTTCAGTCTGGCCTGGCGATTATCCTCAGAACAGCACGTTCAGCATCAAGAATTCACATACCCTCTTTCCGGCAGCATTTTATATGCTTAATGACGTTTTTTGTAAAATGCTCTTGACAAAAATAATTCAGATAATCCCTCCCTCTCACTTCACAGGAAAGATTGACATGGTGAAATCCAAATGGGGCTTGGCGCTGGCTGCTGTGGTGACGGTTCTCAGCTCTCTGCTCATGTCTGTGGGACTCTGCACCTTGTTTGGCCTGACGCCCACGCTGAATGGAGGGTAGGAGCTCAGCCAAAACACACCTTCATTCATACCACTAGAATGATTCTGTGCATCACTATCACAGGGCTGCTATAGACTTAATCCCTCAGGAATTAAAATGTCACTGTTTGATCTTTGAGCAGGTTGATGTATAACCAATCGTCAATAATAATGATAGCGGTTTAGGGGAATTTCAGTGCCAGGAAGTGTTTGAGTGGGCAGGGATAGTCCTCCGCCAGCCTATAAGGTTGCATGTATGGACTTACAGTCACAGTGGTGTGAGCTCAAGCTGTCCAAACAGATTTGACTTGGTTCACCGGAACAGGATGCAGTCATTACATACACACTATTTAGGCCATGTGTGTACTCTATATTGATCCAAGATACAATAGGGCTGCATAAGGTCAACTCTTCAGCTAATTTCAGAACGCTTGAGTGAAATTTTCTTTTAGGCTTTTGTCTTCAATAATAAGCTAGCTCCTCACGTTCCTCACATTCTTTTTTTTTTTTTAATGTTAGCATATTTTTTTCACATCAAACATTAGTTTTGATTGATTTTCAAAGTTTTAGTTGTTTTCTCTGCTGCTGTTTTGCAGGGAAATCTTCCCTTACCTTGTGGTGGTAATTGGTTTGGAGAATGTCCTTGTCCTCACCAAGTCTGTTGTGTCAACCCCTGTCGACCTTGAAGTCAAGCTGCGTATTGCTCAAGGTCAGAGATGATGCAATCATCTGCGCTGTTAAAATATATGCACTTTTTCTTTCCTAGTGTTTTGAATACAAGTAGCAGCCCATTCAGTACTAAGCACTGTCTTACTGTTGTGTAGTGACGCTTATAAAATGAAAAAAAAAATTAAGAATTTTTTTTCATCACGAAGCTATATGCAGATTAGGTTTAAAAACTAGACTTATCAATACTATAAAATATAGTTGAAATAATTGTCTTTCAAATAAACAACAAACATCAATATATATCAAATTGCTAAATATACTTTTAAAAAAATATATACTGCTTTAAACATGTTTTATTTATTGTAGTTAACTTCCATAGCCTTATAAAACATTTTGCATTTTATTTTTTACAATTTTTCATAAAGCCCTTAGTAACCTCTTAAGCACTTTGAAATCTTTTGAAAGTATGGGATGTGAAAATTAGACCAAATTGAATGACACATACTCTGGCAAAGGTCTGTATTTACTTTTTTTTTCTTGGTTCTGTCTTAAGGTCTAAGCAATGAGAGCTGGTCCATCATGAAGAATATGGCAACTGAACTGTGCATCATCCTCATTGGATACTTCACATTTGTACCAGCAATTCAGGTGAAGCTCTAGTAAATAACTCAGATATATGATCTGCTTTTGGTGGTAGTTATACAGTTCCAGATCACAGGTGCTTTACACTTCCCCCTTATTCTTTTGTGTGTAGGAGTTCTGTCTGTTTGCTGTGGTTGGTCTGGTGTCCGATTTCTTCCTGCAGATGTTTTTCTTCACCACTGTGCTGTCTATTGACATCCGCCGCATGGAGGTGAGAACCACCCACACCGAGAACATTCTAGAAAATATCTTTTACAATTCCAGGAGAAATGCATGAGTCATTCATTGCTTCATCTGAGTACCTTATCTGGAATGTTCAGTTTGATTGTATCGTCTTTCCCAACTCTCATGTCTCTACATAAACAGTTGGCTGATCTGAACAGGCGTCTCCCGGCAGAAGCGGGGATGCCTCCACCTAAACCGGGCCCTTTGCGTCCACGAGAGACACCTCCACCGCCCCGCCCTTCTCCCCACACCATCACCCTGCAGGCTCCTGCATTCCGGAACCTCCGCTTGCCCAAGAGGCTCAGGGTGGTGTACTTCCTAGCCCGCACTCGCCTGGCACAGAGAATCATCATGGTAAAATTACACCCTTTAAAGGAATAGTTCACCCAAAAATGAACATTTTGTCATCATTTACTCACCCCTGTGTCGTTCCAAACCTGTATGAGTTCTTTCTTATGTTAAACACAAAAGAAGAGATTTTGAAGAATTTTGAACAACCAAACAACAGGGAAAGAAATAGTATGAAACCTACAAACAGTAGGGAAAGAAACCCTATGGGGACCATCAACTGTTTGATTACCAGCATTCTTCAAAATATCTTCTTTTATGTTCAACATAAGAAGGAAACTCATACAGGTTTGGAACGACATGAGGGTGAGTAAAGTGTGACAGAATTTTCATTTTTGGGTGAACTATCCCTTTAAAGCTTCATTGTGACATTTTGAGCTGGTAGCGGAACCAATCAGAATTGTAGTATTAAGAATAAACAATTAATTTAAAGAAATTAGTACTTTTATTCATCAGGGATGCATTAAATTAATCAAACGTTACAGTAACAAAGACATTTATGATGTTATATAAATTCTGTGTTTTTGAACTTTTTTTTCATTTAAGAATCCTGAAAAATATTAAGCAGTACAACTGTTTTCAAAATTGATAATAAGAAACATTTCTCAAGCAGCAAATCAGCATACTAGAATGATTTCTGAAGGATCATGTGACACAAGACTAGAGTAATGATGCTGAAAATTCAGCTTTGCATCACAGGAATAAATTACATTTAAAATATTAAAATAGAATACAGTTATTTTAAGTTGTAATAAGATTTGTTTTTGCTGTATTTTTGATCAAATAAATGCAGACTTCTTTTAAAAACATTAAAAATCTTACAGATCCCACACTTTTGAACAGTCTAAATTAAATTAAAAATGAAAAAAGAAAGCATAAAAGAATGTTTTATTTTATCTAAATATGTTGTCTGTTTATTTAATAGGTTGGCACCGTAATCTGGATTGGGATCCTGGTCTACACGGACCCTGCTGGTCTGAGGACTTTCCTTGCTGCCCAGGTGTCCGAGCAGAGCCCTCTTGGGGAGGCAGGGCTTCCTCCTCATTTGGGCGTTGCTCCGGTATTTCCTGGTGGAGACCCAACCAGCACACTGAGCGTGCTTCCTGCCCCTGAACCCACTCCTCTACCTGAAAACCAATCCCAGGGTCACCGAGCAGCCCGCCCAGGAGTTGCCCCTGTGTCCAGCCCCCAGATCACTTGGAGCCCTGAGGATGAGGAGCTGTGGAGGCGGCTTTCTTTCCGCCACTGGCCCTCACTCTTTAGCTATTACAATATCACTCTTGCAAAGAGGTGCGCTACTCTCTCATCTTATAATAGACGATATGGTTCAGGCCCTCTCGTAGTTATGCCCCTAACATGCCCCTGTCTGATGCCCTCAGGTACATCAGCATTCTTCCAGTCATCCCCGTCACGCTCCATCTCAGCCCACAAGAGGCCATAGACACACGCCATCCCCAGGATACACACCACGCTCCTCCTCCCAGCATCAAGACCTCGGATCTGCAGACAGACCTCACACTCTACAAGTCAGTGTTGCATTTCAGCTATTTGGTCATTCTACCTGCTTTTATAAATGTTATTTATTAGGTTAACAATTCAGTTTGAATTATTATTATAAATTAACCATAGTTTGGGCAACAATGCACCAGATATTTAACAAATGAAGCAGTTCCTGCTGTTGTTTTTGTTTAATTTTAATTTTATTTATTTGTTTGATAGACAAAGTTTGGGGTTGGTAAGATTTCTTTTAATGTTTATGAGAAGTCTCTTATGCACACCAATGCTACATTTATTTAATCAAAAATAGAGTAAAAACAGTCATTTTGAAAATGCATTAGAATACAAAACAATAGTTTTAAATTGTAATGATATTCTGAAATGTAACTTATTGTTGTGATGGCAAAGTTGAATTTTTAGCATCGTTACTCCAGTTTTCAGTGTCACATGATCATTCAAATATGCTGATTTGGTGCTCAAATTTCATATTATTATCATATTATGTTGGAAAAAGTTGAGCTGCTTAATATTTTTGTGGAATGTGATAGGATGAATAGAAAGTAAAAAAAAAAATCAGCATTTATTTGAAATAGATTTTTTTGTAACATTACATCTTTATTGTCACATTTGATCAATTAAATGCATCCTTGCTGAATAAAAGTATTAATTTCTTTTTAAAAATCATACTGACCCCAAACTTTTGAACAGTTTATTTTATTTATTTTTATTTTTTTTGGTTAGTTATGAATTTACAGGTTTGAAGTATCTGACATAAATATATTTGTACTGCATTGTTTTTGTGTGATTTTTATGTACATATTGCCCTCAGGTAAATTTACTCTTAAAGGGTTACTCCACCCCAAAATGAAAATTTTGTCATTAATCACTTACCCCCATGTCGTTTCAAACCCCTAAAAGCTTTGTTCGTCTTCGGAACACAATTTAAGATATTTTGGATGAAAACCGGGAGGCTTTTGACTGTCCCATTGACTGCCAAGTAAATTACACTGTCAAGGCCCAGAAAATTTTGAAAAGCATCTTCAAAATAGTCCATCTGCCATCAGTGGTTCAATTTGACTGTTATGACGCAACGAGAATACTTTTTGTACGCCATTTTGGAGAATATCCGCTGGAAGCAAACTGCGTACGCTGTTCTGTGTCAGCCGCGCCACGCATACAATGTTTTCGTTCAAATCAAAGCATAGAAAAGGTATCAGTGCGGTGCGGCTGATACAGAACAACATACGCTATTTGCGTCCAGAGGATATTCTCCAAAATGGCGCTACGCTGACACAGAGAAGATGAGTTGTTGAATAAAGTCGTTATTTTTATTTTCTTTGCATACAAAAAGTATTCTCGTCCCTTCATAAAATTCAGATTGAACCACTGATGGCAGATGGACTATCCTGACGATGCTTTTCATACTTTTCTGGGCCTCGACAGTGTCATTTACAAGCCTCCCGGTTTTCATCCGAAATATCTTAAATTGTGTTCCGAAGACGAACAAAGACTTTACGGGTTTGGAATGACATGGGGGTAAGTGATTAATGTCAAAATTTTCATTTTGGGGTGGAGTAACCCTTTAAGAGAATATAAATGGTCTGATTTAGCAGTGTCGCAAATTCCCTTTTTATCGAGTAATCTGATGTGGTGCATTTTGTGGCGACACCGCAGAAACAAATTCAGCTCTGTCACGTTACAATAAATAAAGACTTCATTCTCTTTCATAAAACTCCTACGCTATTTGGGTGTTCACCAGAGGGTTGTAAGGGTAAGAAAGGAATTTTTTTTGTTCTTTTCCCACCTTGTTGTATTTATAGTTCAGACAGCACTCATTCATTGGTAATCTGTAAGTTGCTCAATGACGTTTCTCAGAAAACATGCATTACAACTTTCCTTTGTGGCCTTTCTGTGAACAAATGTCAAGTTTAAACCTCATGGCCCAAATATTATTTTAACAAACAAACACTTACATTCTTCATTTATACATGGAAAAACTGTCACTGATTAACTACGAGCGCTCATTCATATCTCATTCTAGCACACACAGGAGATTTAAATATGTGACTGCAGAGACAAACAATAGTCTCTCTCATTCACAAACAAACACATTCAGATTGTGGTGTTCAAGGTCATTGTTCCAAGGCCCCGTTCTTATGTATGAGGCCGTTATGATTGTTAGATACACATCAGATGGATGTGGGTCAGTTTGCTCTAAAACTTGGCCCCTCCTTCTAATTCTTCCTTTGACCCCCTGCCTGTGTTTCCTGTTTTCTGTGCTGCATTTACCCTGTGAGGACAGATCAAGAGTATGTGCACGTGCTCAGATGTTGTCTAAATTTCTGCATGTAATACTTACCTTTGAGTTCCCATTCCTGGAGGTGGGTGGACTGGAATTTCAAGAGAGACTTGTTTTGCAGGGGCTCATGCTTATATGTCAAATTTAAATTGATTGATTGACCCATTCAGTACAGGTGAAGTGTGTAGTGTATGTGTCAGTAGGGCACCACACAGATTAGGGAAAAATTAAGGAGTGTTTAATGTCAGGTTTCTCAAACGCTCCCCCATTTGGCATTGTTTGGACTAATGGATATTTTATTTAATTTTATTTTATTTTACATAATTTATTGTAATAAAAATGTGTATTTGTGCAGGGTGGCAGCTCTTGGACTTTTCGCCGGAGTGGTGTTAGTTCTCTTACTCTTCTGTCTGTATCGTGTGCTCTGCCCTCGGAACTACGGGCAGAACGGGGTGCCCCATGGTCGCCGTCGCCGTGGAGACCTGCCCTGCGACGAATATGGCTACTCGCCGCCAATCAGTGAAATTTCCCCTCTGCTGCTGAGAGGCCACAGCATGGTGAGAATCAAATTGACTTGCACTGACGCGTTTCCATAAATGCACTCTGAGATATATAAAATTACCTTTGGCATCTCTTCCCAGGACATTGAGTGTCTGGCCAGTGATGGCATGCTGCTTGCCAGCTGTTGTCTGGCGGGACAGATCCGTGTGTGGGACGCACAGACAGGAGACTGTCTTACTGTTATACCTAACAATGGGTAAGGAACCTGCACCTACTGCATCGCCTCTAACAAATGTACTAT